>VDFB02351639.1:0-53805 GCA_007258455.2 Sequoia sempervirens
AAGTTCTCCTTCAAAATTCTCTTGTGTCCTTGGAGCCCTCCAACAATAATTTTCCATCAACTTATGAGTATCATCAAAATGACTTATGGCTGCAACAATCATGTCTTCATTTCCCTTCAATTGTCCTGCCAAATGATGGGACCCCTGAGACCTATCATCTTCATACAAATTTTCTGATTTATAATCAGCACCATGCTTTCCAAAATCAGCTTCCCCTTTGCCTTCCATCATGCATAACTCTCGAGAAGTTAGATCAGCATCAAAAGGAAATTTATCCAACACCAAATCTCTATCCCGATTAGGTACTAACACCCAAATCATCATAAGCATCATCACTCAGATAAGATGTTGAATCATTATCATTAGCTGATTGGAGAATATCATAAATATGCTATCAATATTCCCATCATAATTACTAGTGTGATCAGCCTCATAGGATAACTCTAATTGTGTATTACGGGCTGCTGTTTTGTCTATCCCATTGCACCCAGTCTCATCATGAATAGATGCATTCACCTCCAAGGAGTCACCATAAGCATCACCCAAATCATCATAAGCATCATCACTCAGATAGGATGTTGAATCATTAGCATTAGCTGATTGGAGAACATCATCAAATATGCTATCAATATGCCCATCATAAGCACTAGTGTGATCAGCCTCATAGGATAACTCTAATTGTGTATTACGGGCTGCTGTTTTGTCCATCCCATTGCACACATTCTCATCATGAATAGATGCATTCACTTCCAAGAAGTCATCCTGGGGTTTTGTCAAACTTTTCTCATCATTAACCACTTCAGATTCGAACCCATCTTCTTTCATTTGCTCTTCATCAAACTAGTGTTTTCACATTGTTTGAAAACACTATGTACCAAGTTATAAGCTGCTGTGGAAGTAACCTAATTTTGTTTCAGAACAACCGATAACAAAGATACGATAGGTTGGAAAATAGCATCACTTTTGAAGCCATAATGATTCTCATGCAATCCTGAATAGATTTGTCATGATCCTCACTGATAGCAACTACAAAATGATGAAACATCTGTAGAATAAGATCATTACAATCATAATCTATCATGATAACACATGATCTCACCTTTGCCATTAATTCCAGAACCTTAACGCTCTTATCGAAAGAAGGACTTCTGATATCATCTAACCCATCAAAGCTTTCAATGGTCAATTGCAATATCACCTTCATTTTGTCTTCATTATAAGGAACTTCAGGGGTTGTAATCCTTATAATTTTACTAAGGCAATGAGTAACAACGAGTCTTACGTCCTTATCTTTGTGCCTCAGCAACTTGTGCTCACCCAATGAAGTCACTGCTGGAGTCATAGCTATTTGACTTAACTGGGAAGGTGACTGATCCACCATATGCAAACAATTCTCTACTTCCTCCAATGAGCTGAGGACATCTTTTGACGGAGACAAGTGATCAAGTTTATCTCCTGCAATTTTAAGTTTTTTTCCCAACTCTTTATCACTCACTGAAGCCATGATTTTCAACTAAAACTCAAAATTCTGAATTACCCAACAGGCTGGCAGGAATTTTACCTCTGATACCACTGTAATTTCCCACCCCAATCTGCTGTTTTTTACTTTGTTTCTTTCTGTGTTTGCTCTTTTTTGTTTTTTTGTTTGTTTGAAAGGAGATGCATAAAAAGCAAATAACTAAGCTAACTTATTTATAAGAGAGATTTTATAAACTAACAACAACGCAAATCAATATTCAGCATTTGAAACACATTGGAAGCATACCCATTTGCTGTTATGAAAGTTGCAGGTCTGATATTACAAAAAACAACAAGCTGGAGCATACAAAACCACCCACAATTCGCCAAACCCTTGCTTCTCCCTTGTAGAATTGATGTGTAGAAATATCCAAACCCTAGTCACCTCCAGTGGTGGTGAGAGCAAGCCCAAACCCTAGGCCTTCTTGACTGAAATAGGTTTCCATGTATGCTCTCCATGAGAGGTAGTTTATTTGATCCAATATATTTGTAGCAAAGGAATGTGCCATTTTATATGCAAATATCAATGTAAACTAAAAATAGTATCAAGAAATAATAAGATATCACCAAATAATTACAAAAGGGTTGGCTAGGTAGTATAAGGTACTTGGTGTCCTCAATGGAATGTTTAAGTCCGTAGTAAGTGAAAGGCAAGTGTGATCATAAACAATCCCATAGTTATGGAGCCACTTATTGTGCTTATTTGAACTGATTGGCTGTGGAATTTATGATAGGGATAGAGATCTTGACTGAAATAGGTCTCCATTTATGCTCTCCATGAAAGGTAGTTTGTTTGATCTAGTATAATTGTAGGAAAGGAATGTGCCATTTCATATGCAAATATCAATGCACACTAAAAGATAGTGACAAGGTCTGCCCAGTTTTACTCACACAAAAAGGAAGGCCCTTAGAAAGACCTTATAAAGATTTATCCTCCACGAAAGTTAACACTTTATAGATTAGTGTGATTACAACAGATTTTCCTTCCCCCCCATAATTGCTTATAATGATGAAGTATTACAACAGTTTTTGTCTTTTTGCAATATTTGGTGAAAAAAGGAAACATACAATTTTTTAACAATATAAAGCTGATTTGAGAACAAATCTTGAGTTTGGAGTTGCTGCACAGTACTTCGAAAAATTTCTTCTGTGGGGGCAGCCTCTTTTCACACCAGGTCCATACACTTGTTTAGAGCAAGTCTAAATGCAGTAATGTCTAATCGATGTCTTTAAGTTTTAGAATAACAGGCCCACATGACAAACATGGAAGGGGTCAAACAGCCTAGGAGGATGGTTAGGTTGGTGAGTTGGGATCTTTGAAAATTTAAGGTAGTGGGGACTAAATTTAAGGTTGGTGGCTGGTCTAGACTGAACATTTGGATCTCTTTTGGTCTCTTTAGCACTGTTAAAAGGGCCAGCAGACCCTAGAAGGAGTGGCCTATGCCCTAAATGGGGTCATCACCTTCTAACCAGGGGTGGTTGATACCTTAAAAAGGGTGGCTGATGCCCTAAAAGGGGCTGCTAAGGCAGTTGGGCTTGGTTTTTGGGGTTTGGCCGATCCTATTAAGATTTTGTCCAATTTTTTTTTTCTGTAACTGAACTAGTTGAATTAGAGAAAACCCTTAAATTGGAAATTTGCCCCTGTAGTTTCTAAAAGCAGCATTAAAGAGAAGGAAGGGAAAAAAGAACAAGCCCTGAACTGCAATTTTTTTCAAGAACTCTCAGATTTTGGATATTTTTCATAAATCGCAATTCAAAGAAGATGCCCCTAATTGTTCTTCAACATACCCAGAACCAAATTTTTGCTAATGAAAAGCAGTTTTAACAGAAATTGGAAAAAAAGAGAGGAGAGGAGGAAACCAAGGTTTTGTAGGAAAATCAGAAAGAGAGATGTAGAAATCAATAAGGTACCTAAGGTACCCAGAACTAAACGAATAATCATGGACTCTTGTGCCATGCTAGAAATACAGTAACTCAACCTACTTAGAAAAGGGCCTAGGATTATATCAATGCAAAAAGTCACTATTAACTCAAACCAAATGTTATAAAACTGTAGTCAAATAAACTTAAGGAAAGCAACATGATAACGTTACATCAGTAAGCTCCTTTCATAAGATCTTCTCATAGAGACAATTCGATAAAATGTTTCATGGATGTTGACTCTCATATTCTCATTCTCACCTTCTTATACTTCTGAATTCTAAAACGAAGAAGTTCTTATTTGTAGAAATCTAAAGTAACCCTCGAAATAATACTATACCATATTACATCACCCTATATTGTCATTGGCACTTGGCAGGATTAAAGGTTAACTTTGATTGGTTGGGTTGCATAGCAGCTTACTTTTTTTAATTTCCTAATTACTAAAAATAAAAAATAACTAATAGTACTAACTTAAGATAACCCAACTACCTAAGTAAGCTTAAGTGATATAGCGGGTAATGACTACACTGACATCCTAATCTGCTTGGTTTTGAAGTGAATGTGAACTAAAATTTGGGAGGCAACAACCATAAAAATGTAGTGTATTAAATCAATAAATAAAACCATCTTAGACAACAAGCAATATAAAATATGTATAGCACAATACTATAACATAGTTGAGATCAGCAAGAACATAATCATAAATATGACAAGATAACTTGAAATGGTGTTGTCATCATTATGAACATACTGTAATGTGCAGTGTTTTTAGATACCCGTTCAAAGAAAGACATGGAGAATGAGAGAAGGCTCTCTCAATATGTTGATTGGTGGAAACTGGAAAGGTGTGGTGATTTAGTGAGCCTTGACGAGTAATCATGAATCTAATTTGAGTCACTCTTGCTAAATCTGCAGCCTTGATTCACAGACTTGAATTCTTGATTTTTGGTTGTCAGACCCAAGCAAATCTGACAATCAAAACAGGGAAACAGTTTCATAAAAAAGCATTTAAACTTTTTTTGTTTTTTAGATTATAATTTTCCAAAAATTGCCAAGTTTTGGTCAAGATATTTAGATGAGTCTGAATCTGACCCTCAAGACTATTGCTAGACCCACTAACATGCAACATCTGATATCAACTCTAAATTAAATTAAGTCTACTTACAGCAATTAAATCACTAATCATACCTGCAAGACATAATTCCATAATATCCGATTTGCTTATTTATTTACAGTACCGTAAGAAAATGTCTGATATGTTACCTCTACAAATCATATTTAAGAGTGGAATAAAAAAGAAAACAGTCAGATGACAGTAAGCATAATTCAGTGTTGTGATTTCATAAACTTTCTAGTCCAATTGAATTCATTATGTAAAGAGAGAGTTTGAGCCTCATTATATTTGCTTAAATCAATGCCATGATATCTTTCAATGTTTATGTTTTGAATGGAGATTCTGGCTATGTTGTTTTTTTGATTACAGCTAACTGGAAGAGTTGAAGAGAGAAGGAGATGGTCAGATGGGATTCATCAGTCGGTAGAGGCTAAGGAAGGCGTGGACATACATGTATGTCTGGATGTGATTTGTTCTTGAATTTATTTCCTTTCTGCTCATTAGGAAGCAAAAATGAATTATGGTCAACATGCAACTCATTTTTCACTTTAAATTTGTCAGCCAGATACGTCGGTTGTTGCACAAATAACCTATCAATCATTGTTCAAGCTATATCCTAAGCTATCTGGCATGACTGGAACTGCTAAAACAGAAGTAGGCATTTGAACATGTCTCAAGATTCTAACAAATTCCTGTTAGCGCGTGTTTTCTTTTCTGATATTTGTTAAGACTTCCAATTTTCCTGTATTTGTTATTATTGATTAACCTTGGAGCCTGTCCTTCAGGAGAAGGAATTTTTAAAAATTTATCAGATGCCCGTTGTTGAAGTGCCCACAAACTTGGCTAATATTCGCAAGGATTTACCTCTTCAAGTTTTTGCTGTATGTATTTGGCAAAGTTTTTACTTTAAAGTAATTATATATGATTGCTGTGTTTAAAAGTCTTCATCCATTTTAACTGATATAGCTTGTATTCTATGGATTTTTCTCAGACTGCATGTGGCAAATGGGAGAAAGTGAGAGAAGAAGTAGAATTCATGTACAGGCTGGGTCGTCCTGTTTTGGTTGGTACAACTAGGTGAATCTTGTCTTTCAACAGTAACGGCTTCTTGAACAGTTAATACTAGTTCATGGGGAATAGTTTTTGATACAGATTCAAGTGTTAAGTAAAAGTGACCTGGTATTCAGTTCATAAATATTATCATTATGAAAAATGATTAGCAGATGCATTGACAACTTAGAAATTTGTGAAAATTTAATAATGGCTTTAGAGATGGGTTTCTGTATCATATTAAAATCTCATTGTATTTTGGGAGTTGAAGGATGGGACCTGCACCCATAACCTTGCAAAATATTATGTTCTAATTTTTTTTGGGATATAGTGACAATTTATTGAATTGCCTTTAAATACAGTATTCTTCTCGCATGTTTATCTTTTTATGGCAATCATCTAAAACTACATCACCTGTACAGATCCATGGCCTTTGACACCTAAGATTTTTTACTTTTTTTATTTAATTTTTTCCTTCAAATGGTCATTCATGTTGTACAGTATTCTAAGTGTTGCCTAAGAGTCTGTTCGGCACAATTTTGGGTTTGTTCCCATTAACTTCAAATGGAGTTAGATTGTCAACTTCAAATGAAGTCAGATAACCACCATCTTTAGGAAGAGCATACATGTAGAATTTGCCTCCTATAGCCATAGTTTGAAAGTAATTTCATATTGAGATGTCATATCCATCATGAGATTTGTGGTGAACGGGATCCTAAAGAAAATTCCTACCATTTGTTCCTTGATTTATTCTGGTATACCACTACATTTATATCAATCTCATAGCTGTTCCTTACAACCCTGCTTGTCCTTTCCTCAATGGATGTGCTTTCCTTGGCGTACCAATCAAGGGATCGAAGTGGCTGCGAGTCGATTTGGTCTCTGAAATATGTGGGAAGTATGACTTCCCCATTGTCATCTGATAAACCTTCCACATCCTCTGACAAGAAATCAACGATCTATGGAAGAGTGAATTTGTTGTAATTGTGCTTCCACACTTTGAACTCGTCTTCATAGCTAAACCAATAGTCCTCCATGGAAGGTTTATGTGAAGAATGGTGGCCAAGGTGAGCTGCCAAGTGACCCCAAGGATCATAGGAGCACCTTTCAATGAGAAACCTAAGATTAAGTTTCGTCATCTCATGGCTCATAGCCTTGACGTCAGCCGCTGATCTGCACCTATATATACCCATCTGAAAAGGGAAGTTGGCAGCTGTCTTGCGTTTATTGTGCAGAAAGGTGTGGACTTTGTGCAATTATCGTAGAAATTCCATGAATACCACCTTATTTGATGGATAACAGGGTAACATGGATGGATGACCTTAGTAACTATATACGCGAATGTAGGTAAACGTGGGGAATTGGATGAACCAATCGGCCCAATCTACCATTGCCAATTTGGCTTCTGGTGAAATGTGTACATGTAACTCGTGATCAAGGTCCCTCATTGTGTGCATCAGGAACTGGTCATTCACTCACTTGAAGTGTTGTTCTGACTGTGAAAATTCAGGTTGCGAGAAATGTTGATGAACCTTCTGCACACCCAGAGTTCCTACAGTATTCAACCGTCTAAACTGGCCTTGGAAGGCTATCAGATATTGTGATGTCCCCACTCTAGTCAGTTACCAGGTGCAGGGTGTTAGCCTATTTCTTGGACCTGGAATGGTTAGAGGGTCAATGGTATTTTCTGGAGGGGTTTTTCGTTCTCATTTCCAGAGTCAGTGATTGGCTCATTGCAGGCCTTGGCAGTTAGGAGTTGACAGCTTCTGAAGACACAGAATTATATGGAGTTTCGAGGAAGTTATGTTTATTTTAGTGATTTAAGTTATTAATTAACTTAATACCTTATTATAAAGTCAAAATTGACTTTATCACTTTATATCACTTAAATATTCATAAAAAGGGTGATTTTAAATTAAATCATTTATACATTAAGTGGGCGCCAAGTATTTAAGTCATAAACTATTGAAAATGGCTTAAATGTATTTTAAAATATTTAAAACTTGAAAAGGGCGTCACTTCTTGGAAATTCGTGCCTTTTTGCATATAAGGCATTTTGGCAATGAGAAATTCACTTCTTGAATATTTCGACTTTGCCTTTGAGGTTTTCTCCGTGCTTTCCTCTGTGATCAGGGTTTGTGCAATATTTCCATTGGAGAACGCAATCTCTTCGATGTTGAGCATTTTCGAGTCTGTGAGAGACCAGTCAAATTAGTGCAACTGTGAGGGCTTCATTCAGAGGTTCTACATGCTTCAAACAGAGTTTTATCATTGTTGTACTCAAAACCAAAATTTTTGCTTCACTAAGGCATTTTGCTTAATTGAGTCTCATCTTGTTAAAGTGTTGTCAAATGGTCGTTTTTGGGTTTTTCAAATATGGAGTTGGTGTCAGTGTCATGTCAGTCTGTCACTGAAAAGATTTAAGAAAAGTGAAAATCTGAACGAAAACATCAAAATTTTCTATTTCTGGAGAAGGGAGCACTTTCTCAAATGGGCGCCCTATCTTTTAGGGGCCCAGATCCTGTTTTTAGGGTTTGTCACCTCCAGCAGACTTCTGTTCGGCATCACGTTAGCTTCGCAGTGAGCTATCAAGCCTGTCAAACGGACCTGTTTCGAGCAAGTTGTGGTGAATACAGTGCAAAACGAGAGGAAAACGAGAATTGGCTAACACTGGTAAAAAGCGCAGCTTTTGGAAATGGCGCCCATCTTTTTGAGGTGCCAAATGAAGGTTTTTGGCTAAATGCCACCCAAGATGTTTGTCTCACTTTTGTTCGAGCTTCGTAACGCATCCGTCAGTGGGTGAATTTGAGTTGCTGAAGTGCTAAACTGCGAGGAGTCAAACGTAGGGTCAAATCTTAGTCAAAATATCGAGGAAAAAGCAAAAGAGCACATTTTGGGAAAGGCGCCTAAGCTTTTCAAGCCTTTAATGCTTTCTTTCTGATGATACCAGATATTCAATGTGTCCGTATTACGCTCAGCTTTCCGTTGCCTGTCTCCGTCAGTTCGTGAGATGCCTCAGCAGCTTGCAGTCGAGGTTTTTGTGATATTCTAGCCAGTTCCTGAAATGGCCAAGTCTGGGATGAAAAGAGCAACTTTTGAAAAAGGCGCCCTAGTTTTTCACCCCTCAGATGTTGTTTTCTTGGGAAATGTGCCTTTGCAGCTGTTGTGCAGAATGAAGTCAGCTCCGCAATGAACCTGAGATCTAGTCCTGAAAGTTGATAGGTCAGAAGTTATGAAGGATTTGTTTTCCCTTCGTTGAATCACGGTCATCAAAATTTGACTAAGTCACGGCGCATAACTTTGGAAAAAGCGCTTGAATTTTGGGCCTTCAAATGTCAGTTTTATGGTTTCCAGTCTCAAGATATCTTTTGATCAATTTTTTCTCAGCTTTGCAATGCACCTGTCAGCCAGCCAATCGGAGAAGTCAGTCAACCAGTGTCAGAGGATGAACAGAGGTCTCGGCAGAGGTTTTAGCTTAAATTTTCATGAAATTTGGCTAAGTCTGGAATTCGCCTTAAGAGCTCAAAGTTGAATTTTCGAAAGAGAGTTGAATGGACGCCTTAACTGGAGTTCTGACTGCAGTTAGACTAAACGTTTTCTGGGTTGTCATCTTCAGTTCGTATATTGGCATGTCGAGTGATCTTTCAGTTTGCATGTCAAGTTAACTAGTTTGCATGTCAAGTTAACTACTTTGCATGTTGAGTTAACTTGATTGCATGTTCACTTAACTGAAGATTATCACTGAATGTCAACTGAAGTTTACATGCATGGCGATTTTGGTTGCAATTGTGAAGATTTTAGTGAAGATGGCGCTTCATCAAATGTCAACTGAAGTTCAAAAGGGACGAATTGAAGCATGAAGCATTATTTTGTGAAGCATGAAGCATTTTTAGTGAAGTATGGCGAATTTGAAGTTGTTAACTTCACTCATCAAAAGGGTCGCTATATTTAGTGTTTGAAAAGTGAAGCATGAATTGGTGAAGATGGCGCACTTTTCAAGGGAATGGCAACTTTAGTTCTAAAAGGGTTGCTATATTTAAATTATATTTGATTAAAGCACATGAAGTTGGCGCATTCTTGAAGGCTAACTGAAGTTCCAAAAGGCTAGCTATTTTTAGCATATTTATTGCATGAAGATGGCGAATTTCTCTTTGCAATCAACATTGTTAACTAAAGTTTTCAAAAGGGCACGCCTTAGGTTAAATTTGATGAATCCAAAGCAAGGTTGAAGATGGCGAACTTGATAAGATGGTTAACTGAAGCTAAAGTCGCATGGTTGAGTTGAACTGAAGACTTGAAAGGCAAACCCTAATGCATAACCACTTATTGAGCTTGTTCGAGTTTCAGGTAACTATAATAAGGACCAATGAGAAGCCAAGCGCCATTTTTAAGCATGCTTTATTTAGTGCGAATTTTCTATGATGAAATTCTATATATTTCAAGAATGGCGTCCATTATTACATCATCTTTTGCTCTGAAGCTTGTATTCTTTTGAGCGACCAGCAAGCTTAAGGTGACTCAGGTGTCCATTTTCAGCGTTCTTCGAAGCTACGAGTTCAGATTGTTCAGAGGAAGTCGATTCTAGACTTTATTTCCACTTTGCATGCAGGTTTTATAAAGATTCGAAGAAGAGATTTGCAGATTTTTCAGAAGCAGACAAGCAAAACTTTCTATCTTCTGTCTTATTTCTTCTATTTCTCACCTTAGGTACTTTCTTCGCATGCCAGAGTAATTCAACACATTTTCAGAATCTGATCATCTAGGTTCTCATATTTCAGCGTTTGCAACAAGACCCACTTAGATTTTTTCGAGAAAATCGCCCCGTAGCCTTCATTCTGAAGCTCTGAGCCTTTTCGAAATCTCTTTGCATGTGGGCTTGAAACACATTTTTTCGAGAATCCAGCTATCTGGGTTTGTTCAGAATTCCGTTGTGCACAAAACCCATGTTCCAGATTTTCTCATGAAAAATTGCCCCGAGAAGCTCTAAAAACCCCTGCAATTCTCGACTGAAAAGTCTTTGCATGTTAGGCTAAACGGCGTTTTTTCACAATTTTGACGTTGTGGGTTGTCTTAGAATCATTTTCCGGACAAAACCCATGTCTCAGAATTTTTGGTGAAAATTATCCTCTGACAGGGTATTTTTAGCTTTGTCCGGAGCCATTTTTGCTTTCTGGAGAGAGTTGTCAGAATATAGTCATGTTCACAGTCAACGGGCAAGTTTTTCAAAAGGCAGTTCAACTAGATTGAATTCAAGGCCAAATCGGTCTTAATTTAGGTTTTCATCAGAGCAGTTGACAATGAAGCGTTACGCTGCAAAAGGAACAGAGATCACTCCATTTACGGAGCCGCCAAAGTCACTCAAATCCCATGCCATTATCTTCGTGAAAATGGTACCTACGCTGATCTCGAGGTTATACAAACTGAGTTTCAGAAGCATGTTTGTGATATCTTGATGGAGGTTCTGATCACATTTTCAGTAATTTCAGCCAGTTTCAAGAAGGCGATTGAAAATGTTAAAGAATGTATGTATACAGTCAAGGAAAGTGACAGAGAATTGAAGAAGCAGATTATTATTTTTGGACAGCGTCAAAGTGCCAGATGACAGAGTAATTAATGAGTTCTTGGTCGAAGTGTTAGACCGAGTTGACATGGAGTGATCTGCCAGTTGGAACCTGCAGTTAATTTCGAGGGTTGAGTCATGAGCAGTAGTTAACTCGACTTTCAGTCTTGAGTTTACTTGCTGACTTTCACACATGCTTATCTCTTCCTTGGAATTATCTACACAGGAGTTAGGGTTAGGGTTTCCAGCTAACTGAAGGTAGTGTCCAGTTAACTTTGCTTTAAATAAGGACGTGCATGCTTGCACATGGTCCATTTAGGTTATTTGTACCAGTTAACTGATGGTAGCTTTCCAGTTAACTGTATAGTTTACTTCATTAGGGTTCAATAATTAATCTTGCATGCATTTGCGAGACTGTAGTTAACACAAGGTGATTTTAGGGTTCCCTACACCTTGATGTATATAAATAAGAGCTTTTGCTCATTTGTAAATAACTTTTTCTTGAAAGAGAAATATATGCTGCGCGTAGCTTGCCCTCAATATTGCTCTTTGGTATTTGTTCATGTGTCTTCACTATTACGATTAATTGTTATGCCACATAGGGTTTCATGCAATTGTAATGGTGAATTCTTTCTGTTTTGTACAACTTTACCATTATGATCAATTGTTATGCCACATAGGGTTTCAAGAGGTTATGATGATAAATCTGTTTTGTGTATCTTTACCATTGTGATCAATTGTTATGCCACATAGGGTTTCAAGAGAGTGCGATGATAAATCTGTTTTGTGAACCTTTTATCATTATGATCAAGTGTTATGCCACATAGGGTTTCGTGAGATTGTGATGATAAATCTGTTTTGTAAGTCTTTACTATTTTGATCAAGTGTTATGCCACATAGGGTTTCATAAGATTGTCATGGTAAATTCTTAAATCTGTTTGTGCCCAATAAGCTTGTTTAGATTGAGATGATAGTTGCGCCACCTTGCCTTCAAGTAGAGAATCTAAACACGTTTATCGTCTATAATCATCCCTGCTCCATTTCCTCATACTCTGTTTTCTTGAGGAAACTGGATAGATTTAAAGTAGTTAGCTTAGTTGTAGTTAATGATGCGAAACGGAAAATCCTTAGTACACTTAGCGTTTAGCGGACACCTCTTAACCTTGTGCCTCTTCGGTGAGAACAAAAAGATACGACTTAGATTACTTTTCTTTTCCATGCATTCCAGCACAACGAGGGAGCTTCCCCTCCTAATTTGAAGAGCACTCATTGCGTAGTGTACATAGCTGTCCGTACAAACCTGCACTCCAGAGGTGTTAGATTTTACGCCAACAATCATTCAGTTTATTCTTGTTTGCAATAAGGAAGGGGGTTTCTACACTTGAGGCGTCCTCTTCAGCAATTCAACAGCTTACAGCTTTGGCTCTACAGCATTCTACTTGGGCCGTACTTTTGCATTTGTAAATGTGCCTGTTTGGGAAGGCGTGTGAAGGAATTAGTTGAAACGCCTTTCTCTTGGCTTTCTTTTGTGTTCCTTTCTTGGTGTCTACCTCTCTCAGGGGATTGTATCCTGTTTTGGAGTGGGAGAAGTCAGATCTAGAGCCTAGGAGTGCATACTTGTCAGTTTTCATCAATTTCGGCTGGCAAACTAGGATACTTCTTAATTTAATTATTCTGGAGCATTTCAGGTATGTAATTCATTTGCAATCCCATTGTATGTATTGCAGAATAACATCTATTACATCCGTTGATCAAAATATTACTGTATTGCATTTTTATGAGCTTTTATATGATGCGCCCCTTCTCTCCTGTCTACAAATTTTTCTTAAAAAACTAAAAAAACACAATAAGAATTAAGAAAAATATAGGGGTTTGAGTTGTGAGCCAGCAGGGTTCATCACAGTGGTATTAGAGCTCTGATCCTGCCAGCCTTAAGGGTTAGCAGTTTCTATGCGGCCTCATCAGAATAGGTTTGACAAGTACTACTCACGCAGGGGTTCTGGTTTGCAGAGAAGTACTTTTGAACCATTTCCAGCTTTTCCGTTTGACGAACGGGAAGAAGAATTAGACTTTGATAACATGGCTGACAGGGAAGCTGAAGGTTCTCACAGGAATCCTCTCAATGAAGAGGACAGAGAAGCTAAAGATGTACTTAGAGGCATGGTGGTAGGCCAAGAACAATTGGCGACTATCCTCCAACAACTAAGCACAAATGTTCAAAATTTGACACTTCATAGAGGTCAGAATCAGGGTCGAGATCAGGAAGGTAGTATTCATGGAGAATCACACAGAATTATTGCTCTAGCACGCACCTTTGAGAGAGCTACTTGCCCTACTTTTATTAGAAATGAAGCTGATGAAGAGGAAGAGGTTGAACAGGGTGTTGAAGTGAACTTTGTTGATAACATCATGACTATGCATGATGAATGGGATGCATTGCCTCCGAGAGTTAAGGATCACCTTAACTTCGATCGATTCATGAGCCAGAAAAGAGAGTATAACCGTAACAGGAATGACATGAGGCCTTGAAACAAACAAAGTGATCTCAGACAGGCTACCAACAAACTAACTTTAGTTCACTATGATGGCAGTGGTAGAGTTATAGCACGTGCCTAGGTGAGTAAGTTGGATACATTTCTGACACTACGTCCTATGCCAGAGGAAGATGCTATATGATTTGTAGCTCTCCACCTTGATGGCGTAGCACATGACTGGTGGATTCATGGCATGGCAACATTACACCATGATAGGATTACCTCCTACCAGGAGTTTACTGATAGACTGGTAGAGAGATTTGATAGACGTGATCCTGAACTATTCTTCAGGGATCTTGCGCAGTTAAAACAGTTGGGTAGCTTGGAATCGTACATTGGAGAGTTCCAAAGACTATCCGTGATGGTGACAGGCATCTTAGAGAGAAGGCTGATCATATTGTTTATTGAGGGTCTTTTTGAGCCCATGAAAGGTTGGATCAAGGCATTCGATCCACCTACTTTATAGGAGGCCATGAGGAAAGCTTGCAGTATGGAGCTCACTACACCTCGTAAACAATTTGTCACGAAACCATCTACCCCCTACATAGAGAACAAATCTGATCCAAAGAAGGCTGATAATGCTGATCAAAAGAAAAAATTTGCAGCCCCTTTAGATTGTGAAACAATGAATGATCTACGTAGAAGGAAGCTCTGCTTTTACTGCAAGGGCCCATATGACTTCAATCATGACTGTCCCCTCAAGCCTAAAGGGCAAAATAAGCACATGGAATGGTTTTATGAGGGAGAAACGTTGACTGATTTTTCTGATCAGCAAGCTGCAATTTGTGACACAGATGAAGAGAAATCAGAAAATGAGGCAGAAATTGAGGTAGAGAGTGAGCTACAGGAGGCTCATATGTCCAGCATGCAGAGAGAGGGATCTTTCAGGCTCCGTGGGATTTTGGCGGGTCAAAGAGTCATATCTCTTTTGGACACAGGTGCAACCCACAACTTTATTGATTCACGGTTAGTGGAGAAAAGAGGAATTCAAACTTAGCAGTTTGAAGGCATTTGAGTGAAGGTTGCAGATGGATACACTCTCAACTGCAAGAGGATGATTTCGGATTTGCCAATGAAACTCAATAATTTTGAGTTTAAGGCAGATTTTTATGTTGTGAACATGGGAGGAACAAATATAGTTCTCGGCATGAAGTGGCTTCATGCGATAGGAGAGTTCACACTTAATTTGCATGACATGGAGATGAAATTCAGAGTTGATGGCACAAATCATGTTCTTAAAGCCATCAAGGACAGCAATGTAAAAGAAATTTCACTCCGGAGAATGGAACGTTTGATTCGACACGACATGGTAGATTGGGCTGTTGAGTGCAAGTTAATGCCTTCACAGCTGGAGCAGCAAGCTTCTTCTTACTGTAATGTCCCCGTTTTTAGCACTTCACTTTTCAGTGATTGATAGCCTATTCCCAGTGTGCTGTCGGCTAGTCAGTGGAAAAATTAGGGTTTCGCGTTTTGGAGGATGCTTTTGCTCGAGGTTGGTTGTTTTAATGGCGGATTCTTTCTGGGTTTTCAGAGAGCTTCGCAGTGGTATGTTTTTCTTGGCATTCCGAGCACTTTCTGGAATTTACTATTTTTAGTAAATTCTATTTCTGGTAGTGGTCCTGTTGGTTTCGGCACGGTTGGCTTTCTACTTCAGACTGATCAGTTGGCTTACTCATTTTTGGCTTTGGGGCACAATTGGAGAGATAAGTTGAATTATTTCAATTAAGTCATGTTTTAATGTTATATTTTAACATTAACCCCCTTGGCCTAGCAACTTCACTTTAAGTTGTTTTTAAAAGATGTTCTTTTTGGGTGGCGCTTCATTGAAGGAAATTAATTATATTTCTTATAAAGAAGTTTAATTCAAGCATAAATTGGATGCCAACTTCAAGGAAGAAATAAAGTGATTTTAAAAGTCAAAGTTGTGGTTGGGAAAGTGGGACGCCACCTATTGGAGAATTAGGGTTTGATTCAAAAAAGAAGATTAGGGTTTTGAGACGGGTCAACTGGAAATTATAAAAGGAAGCCATTGGTTCTCTTTGGATTATCTTTTGTCTACAGTATTGTTACTTTGCCGGAATGGTATTGGATCGCTTCGAGGAATGAAGGCCTCCTAGCTCGGGCATTGCTTCTTGCTTGCAACATAGCAACTAGTGGTGAATTAGTATAGTTTTGTGAGTTTCATTGGGATTTGTGCATTGTAATCAGCTTGTGGCTATTTTGTTTCTGTGTTTTTGCATATTAGAGGTTTTCCAGAATTGCATAATAGATACAGCAGATTATTGTTTTAATTCACAACTCAAAATATACAAAAAGAGTCTTTCTGGGTATTGTTTGTATCTCACTGTTTGGTAGGGGCGACCCTTTGTCCCAAGTTATAGAATTTTTAGAGAAGTCTTCAATTTTTAAATGCAAAATCGCCCTCTTGCTGGGCCGTACTATTCAGATCTGCTTTGGATTTCGTGCATTAAATAATTAGAGTCATTTGAGTGAGTTTCAATGTTCTCAGTTGGTCGCCATCATAGTAGGATCATATTGCAATTCGTTTGGTGGAATTTGGTTAAGTTTGAAGAGAGTTGTGAATGAATCTGTGAGATACAGGGCTGCTGTTCATGCATACGAAGATCCGGACTGTCAAAAATCAAATTACCAGGTTGGCTTTTAAAGTGCAATTTCTGATTCAAGTTTCCTTATTCATTGAAAGGAATTCTATTAATATTGTTGCAGCTCTATTACTCTCGATTGTATTGATAGCAAGGCATTGTCTAACATTTTGTAAGCTGGCAGTAGTACTGACAGCAGTTATAATCTTGCTTATCAAATTGTAATGCTCATCTTTACTTTCAGCATTTGCTATTGTATTTAATTTACCTCCGCCCTATGGTAGCTACTTTCCCACTCTGGGTTAGAAAGCACATTCTGGGTGTTGAGTACTTTCAGCATTTCAGTTCTTTCTTTCAGCATTGTAATTTGTAATACTCCACCATATGGTCGCCTCAACTCCATACTGGATTGAGTAGCACATACTTGGTGTCGAGTTCCCTTTCAGTACTTAGAATAGAAGACCCTCTGACCATATGCTCGCCATCATCGGCGCCATTCTTGGTTAGAGTTCTTGCTTAAGCATTTTGATTAAGATCCTCTGACCAATGCTCACACCTTGCCCACATCGGGATCCTGGTGTACATTCTGGTTAGAGTTGCTTCAGCATTGTTTTGGTTTAGCTGCTAACCTTAACGGGTGCATTGATTTGTAATTTGTAATTTGAAAAAGTTGAAAAAATTTGGCTTGGAATATTTCACTTACCATCCAGATGTACAGGAACTCCAAATCAAACATGCAAAGGTTTTCAGTGCTATTCCACCAGGTAGACCTCTTGATAGAGGTATTGAGCATATCATAGAGCTGGACGAGGGCACGAAACCTATCATGATCACTCCTTACCGACACCCCAAACGTTTAAAAGATGAAATTGAAAAAACTATTAAGGAACTTTTAGCTATGGGGCACATTAGGCCGAGTAAGTCACCCTTTGCTTCATCAGTTGTTTTGGTGAAAAAAAAGGATGGTACACTTAGGATGTGTATTGACTACAGGATGCTTAATAGAAAGACTATAAAGAACAGGTATCCTATTCCACGGATAGATGAGTTGATAGACGAGCTTCATGGAGCTTGCTATTTCTCGAAGATTGATTTGAAGACAGGTTACCATCAGATCAGAGTCCGAGAGGAGGATATTGAGAAAACAGCGTTCAGATGCCACTGTGGACACTATGATTTCTTGGTTATGCCATTTGGTTTAACCAATGCTCCAGCTACATTTCAGTCTACTATGAACAGGGTTTTCCATCCTCACTTGAGGAAATTTGTATTGGTGTTCTTCGACGACATCCTGGTTTACAACAAATCATGGGAGGAACACATGGTCCACCTGAATGAGGTATTGAGTATACTTGATAGGGAGTCCTTCTACGCCAAGGAGTCCAAGTGTGCTTTAGGCATGGCAGAGTTTTTGTATCTGGGTCACATTATCAGTGGAGAGGGAGTCAACATGGATCTAGAGAAAGTTTGAGCTATCATCGATTGGCCTACACCTGAGACATTGACACAACTCAGGGGGTTTGGAGGATTATGTGCCTTCTATCGTCGGTTCGTTAGTGGATTCTCGTGACATGCTGTGCCACTAACTGATTTGACTAAGAAGGGAGCTTTTGTGTGGACACCTCTAGCACAGGCGTGCTTTGAGAAGTTCAAACTTCTCATGACTACATGTCCAGTCTTGGCTTTGCCGGATTTCACCAGACCATTTGAGCTACATTGTGATGCCAGCGGTGAGGGTATTGGTGCAGTCATCATGCAGGATTGACACCCTATAGCTTTCGAGAGCAGGAAGCTAAGAGGTCCTGAATGGAGCTACAATATCTACGACAAGGAAATGTTGGCCATCATGCATGCCATGGCCAAATTTAGGCAATACTTGGTCGGTAGTAAATTCAGTGTTAAAACCGATCACAATAGTCTGAAACATTTTCTTGGGCAGCGGGATTTGAACGAAAGGCAACATAAATGGGTCAGCAAACTTCAGTCCTATGATTTTGACATCTCCTATGTCAAAGGCACTTAGAATGTGGTTGCTGACGCATTATCTCGCCGTCCACACTTGAGCTCCATTACACAGATTGCAGAGGACTGGAGACACATGATAGTAGCAGAGTATGCTAAGAACCCGTGGGCTTCTAGCATAGTGGATGGGACAGTACAGGATGACAGATACTCACTTGTAGATGATCTTATCATTTACAAAGGGAGGATATTGTTAGTCCCAGGTTCTGAGATGAGGGACAAAGTATTGAGATCATTTCATGATTCACCGATGGCAGGACATCCCAGTTACTTTAAGACCTACAGGCAGGTACGGGAGAGATTCTCTTGGAAAGGTCTCAAGTCATTTGTTCTTCAGTATGTCAGGGAATGCCTTGTTTGTCAGCAGAACAAGCAAGAACATACATACCCTGCAGGGTTACTCCAGCCACTTCCTATTCCTGAGAGGAAGTGGGAATGCTTGTCGATGGACTTCATTATGGGCTTGCCAAAAGCTCAAGGGAAGGACAACATTTTTGTGGTAGTAGATAGATTGACGAAGTATGCTCATTTCTTCCCAATCACTACTACTCACACAACTACTCAGGTGGCAGACTTGTTTTTCCGAGAGGTATTCAGGTTGCACGAGTTGCCTCAGAGCATAGTCAGTGACAGAGATAGTAGGTTTTTGAGTAACTTCTGGTAGGAGTTATTCAAACATTGTGGGACAGAGCTCACTGCGAGCACCATCTACCACCCATAGACAGATGGGCAGACTGAGATAGTCAATAAATGGGTGGAGGGATACTTGAGGAATTACAGTTCAGGGCAGTAGAAGGCATGGGTGAAGTGGTTATACTTTTGTGAGTATTGCTACAATACCACTCATCACATGAGCATTCAAATGACACCTTACCGAGCATTATATGGATATGATGCTCCGAGTTTTCTAGATTTATTGCCGAGTGACAGTAGAGTACCCAGTGCTGGTGATCTATTGTAGAACCATGACATTATGAGAGCACTCAGGGAGAATATCTAGAAAGCTCAAAATCAACAAAAGCAATATGCTGATTAGAGGCGAGTGGAGCGATCTTTCGAGATCGATGATTTGGTGTATTTGATGCTACAGCCTTATAGGCAGTCCACCCTTTGTAAGAAGGGCGCTGAGAAACTTAAGCCACGATACTATGGACCATTCAGAGTTGTCAGACGTGTCGGTGAAGTGGCTTATGAGTTAGATCTTCCGGTGGACAGTAAGGTTCACAATGTGTTCCATGTGTCGTGCCTCAAAAAGGTGTTGGGACAACAGGTGACTCCTATTGATTTGCCACCCCTGGATGATGAGGGGAAATTGATTTTGATACCTGAGGCCATTCTGGATTCCAGATAGCGTCATCTTCGGAGGTGGGTTATCAGGGAATACTTGGTAAAGTGGAAAGATCTACCGGCAGAGGATGCGACTTGGGAGGGTGACAGTATTCTACAACATCAAGCTGTGAGTTTGCTTGCGGACAAGCAAATTCGGGGAGGGCGGACTGTGATGTCCCCGCTCTAGTCAGTTACCAGGTGCAGGGTGTTAGCCTATTTCTTGGACCCTTGTGGGCTAACTGGAATGGTTAGAGGGTCAGTGGTATTTTCTAGAGGGGTTGGTTGTTCTCATTTCCAGAGTTCAGGGATTGGCTCATTGCAGGCCTTGGTAGTTCAGGAGTTGACAGCTTCTGACGACACAAAATTATATGGAGATTCGAGGAAGTTATGTTTATTTTAGTGATTTAAGTTATTAATTAACTTAATACCTTATTATAAAGTCAAAATTGACTTTATCACTTTATATCACTTAAATATTCATAAAAAGGGTGATTTTAAATTAAATCATTTATACATTAAGTGGGCGCCAAGTATTTAAGTCATAAACTATTGAAAATGACTTAAATGTATTTTAAAATATTTAAAACTTGAAAAGGGCGTCACTTCTTGGAAATTCGTGCCTTTTTGCATATAAGGCATTTTGGCAATGAGAAATTCACTTCTTGAATATTTCGACTTTGCCTTTGAGGTTTTCTCTGTGCTTTCCTCTGTGATCAGGGTTTGTGCAATATTTCCATTGGAGAACGCAATCTCTTCGATGTTGAGCATTTTCGAGTCTGTGATAGACCGGTCAAATTAGTGCAACTGTGAGGGCTTCATTCAGAGGTTCTACATGCTTCAAACAGAGTTTTATCATTCAGTTTATTCTTGTTTGCAATAAGGAAGGGGGTTTCTACACTTGAGGCGTCCTCTTCAGCAATTCAACAGCTTACAGCTTTGGCTCTACAACATTCTACTTGGGCTTTACTTTTGCATTGGTAAATGTGCCTGTTTGGGAAAGCGTGTGAAGGAACTAGTTGAAACGCCTTTCTCTTGGCTTTCTTTTGTGTTCCTTTCTTGGCGTCTACCTCTCTGGGGATTGTATCCTGTTTTGGAGTGGGAGAAGTCAGATCTAGAGCCTAGGAGTGTGTAATGAACCGGACCAAATTTTTTCAAATTTTACAATGAACAATCCAGTACAACAAGAACCCGTTAAAGGTCAGCTCAACTCATAACCAGCAATTAAAGAAAGACTCAACGCCAAGAATGTGCTTTCCGACCCGACTAGGGTAAGTAGCTACCATATGACGGAGTAACAGAAAGTAAATACAATGCTGAAAGACTCAACACCACGGATGTGCTTTCAAACCCCAGTAGGGCAAGTAGCGACCATCTGGCGGAGTAACAAAAGTAAATACAATGCTGAAAGAAAGCTCTACCACTTATTCAGCGGGAGCGAATACAATGTAAGAAGTGCAAAGCTTTAATTCCCTTCTTGGCGGAATACCATCCAAGAACTTTAAGTGTGTAGTTCATTCACCCATCTCTGGCGGTAAACCGTCCAAAGATTATTAGGTTTGCTGCTCTAAAACTAAGTAATTGCAGAATATAAAAATGACTGAAATAGTACTACTATTAACAGCCTTACAATGCACAATCTGCAGATTACAAAGTGTTACAAACTGTTAAACCAAAGCAACAACTGATAGAATGTTGTTCCGACTTATTTGACTTCACAATATTGATAAAACAATGCTTGAACTGAACTTCTGGAAGTCTGATATAAAATCAGCAATTCTGGAAACACCAACCAGCAACACAGTAACCCACTAAAAAGCTCATAACTCACTCAAAACCCAACCAAATCACTTAAAACCATATGCAAACGAGAGCTAGAATGCTGACAATGAAAACCTAACTGAGAAACTACTGACAAACTGTGATATTATTTTTTGGCACACTTCCCAAGACAGCCCAAAATGGTATGGCCAAGGAGAAGGGCGATTTAGAGAAGATAAAATCATACACTCAATAATAAAATCTGGAACTCACCAAAGAGGGGCGCCCTAGGATGAGGAAGCCATTTGTAAAGTACCCAGAACCAACAAAAATTCATGCAAAGACTTATGAGCAGATTTCTACTTCAGCCAAACCCTAACCAGCAAATGCAAAACTGACAAAATCTTTGAAATCTTCAACCTTGATGATCTGTCTGCTTGTCTGGATGAAAAGCAGTCTCTGAAGCCTTAGCTAGGTGCTATCTTTCAAGCACGAAACCAAGAGAAATGGCTAGGAGGTATGCATCCCTCGAAGTAACTCTGAAAGTATTTCAGCAGCATAACAATAAGGTAGACAAAAGATAACAAAATGAAGAGCAACTGCCTCCTTATATAGACCCTTTGAGAGAATCTCAAGAAACCTCTAGAAGGTGTGCCCCACTTCAAGACCTTTTTAGGTTTTTGACTTTGACTTGGCTGCTTCCTCAAAAGGGCGTACCTTTTCTTTAGTGATAAAATCACTTTAAAATAAAACATATTCTTCTCCAAAGGTTGGCGTCCAATTTCTCTTAAGCAATTATTCACTTTAGAAATATTAAAATATTTCCCCATGAGATGACCACCCTCAAAGTCCCCCTTTTTAAAATAACTTAAAGTTATACAGCTAGGCCAAGGGGTTATAACGTTATAATATAACATTATTTTAATTAAAATACTTATCTCTCCAGAAAATGCATCAAAAGGCCAAAACAATATTACCAACTGAACTGCCAGAAGAGGAAAGCCTGCTGAGCTAATGCTGACTGGACCATTGCTAAAAATAGAATTTACTAAAAATATTAAATTCAAGAAGTTGCTCGGAATGCAATGCATGCAACACCATTGCGAAGCTTTCTGAAAACCCCGAAAGAGTCCGCAATCCAAAATCCCAAACTTCAAGATGTAGCCGTCATAACTTACTAAAAATAGTATGTTCGGAAAGGTTGCCCGAAGTAGTTGCAAGTCATACCTCTGCGAAGCTCTTTGAAAACCCAGAAGGAAACCAGAATCCAAACATCCAAACTCCAACAAGCAGAACCCTGAATCTTCAAGAAAACCCATCAAACAGCCGGAAACCCCAATTCTGCCACTGACTTGCTGACAGCACACTGGGAATAGGCTACCAATCACTGAAAAGTGAAGTGCTAAAAACGGGGACATTACAGAGTGCATACTTGTCAGTTTTCATCAATTCCGGCTGGCAAACTAGGATACTTCTTAATTTAATTATTCTGGAGCATTTCAGGTATGCAATTCATTTGCAATCCCATTGTATGTATTGCAAAATAACATCTATTACATCCGTTGATCAAAATTTTACTGTATTGCATTTTTATGAGCTTTTATATGATGCGCCCCTTCTCTCCTGTCTACAAACTTTTCTTAAAAAACTAAAAAAACACAATAAGAATTAAGAAAAATACAGGGGTTTGAGTTGTGAGCCAGCAGGGTTCATCACAGATATACAAGGTATGAACCCATATGGAATTTGTGGGCTTTGAAGAAACCGATCATCTGGTTGTGGAGAATGTCGCTGATCAAGGCAAGCCAATCATAGTGTTCTTTGTTGTTGACAAGTTGAGACATGATGTAATACATCCATGGCTGAAACTTGTTTGCTTCTGCTTGATCGGTGACACGGTTGAGTAGAGTGATCATAATTGCGTACTCATCTCTGAATTCTCCACGTCCCACATTCTTTGGCAAGCTGTTTCTTTTCTTGTTAAGCCACCTTTCTGCCATTCTTTTCTGACATTTTTCCTTTCATGTGTTGAACGCCCTTTCACACTCCTCCATGGATATGACCAAGTTGTTTGCACAAGGTGGAATAGCAAAACATCTCTCGATATCCTTTGGCTTGAGACTACAAATTGTTCGTCCATCAGCTGACTGTATTTCTCGTGAGGTGGGGTTGTAATGCTTTACACAAGCGATTACAAATTCGATGCTATGTGCTGAGATGGGAAATGAGGCTGCCTCAAGCAACCCGAATTGCTCAATATTTTGCATTTTGGTGTGATCTACCCCATCTAGCTTGTCCAAATCAACTTTTGGGTGTGCTCGATGCAAATTGGTGTCAGCTGTCTTCAGGAAATCATGAAGCAAGACCGATTTGTTCTTGAATTCAACTTGAGAGAATTGCATTCTAAAAATCTGGAAGAATGATTGGGCACACTGTTGGCGTAAAAACTAACACCTCTGGAGTGCAGGTTTGTACGGACAGCTATGCACACTGCGTAATGAGTGCTCTTCAAATTAGGAGGGGAAGCTCCCTCGTAGTGCTGGAATGCGTGGAAAAGAAAAGTAATCTAAGTCCTATCTTTTTGTTCTCAACTGGAAGAGGCACAAGGTTAAGAAAACCAAGAACGTTGTAGCTAAGGATTTTCTGGTTTGCAGATCATTAACTACAACTAAGCTAACTACTTTAAATCTATCCAGTTTCCTCAAGAAAACAGAGCATGAGGAAATGGAGCAGGGATGATTATTGAACGATAAGCCGGGTACACTCACAACGTGAAGGCAAGGTGGCACAACTATCTGCTTGTCTGAATAGGCTTATTGGAAACAACAATACACGATAAACTAAGTACAATTCTCAGCTTGAAGGCAAGGTGGCACATCTATCGGCTCAATCTGAATAAGTTTATTATTCACACACATCATACGATAACCAAGAACTGATTCTCAACTTGAAGGCAAGGTGGCACATCTATCACTCAATTTGAACGAGTTTGTTGAACACAAAACATGAAGGATAGCCAACTAGGATAATAAATTGCATTGGCGAGACACGCATACAATCTACGATCAACTAGCCACTATATCTAACTAAAGCAAGAATTCACCATCATAATTGCATGAAACCCTAACAATTCATCATAATAGCAAATACTCATGAACAGATACAGAATGAGCAATATTACAGGCAAGGTAGGCACAGCATATATTTCTCTCTCATGCAAAAGTTCTTGAACAGATACAATAATAGCAATACTACAGGCAAGGTGGGCACAGCATGTATGCTATCACACAAAAGTTATGTACAAATGAGCAAAAGCTCTTATTTATAGACATCAAAGGTGTAGGGAACCCTAAAATCACCTTGAGTCAACTACAGTCTTGCAATGCATGCAAGATTTATTGCTAAGCCCTAATAAAGCAAACTATACAGTTAACTGGAAAACTACCATCAGTTAACCGAAACATCTAATCTAAAAATGGACAATGTGCAAGCATGCACGTCCTTATTTAAAGCAAAGTTAATTGGACACTACCCACAGTTAACTGGAAACCCTAAATGAAACTCCAAGTAAATAAAGCTGATCTCAGAATAGATATGCATGAGATGAGACAGCGAGTTAACTTGAGAAGGTAACGTCAAGTTAACTCCTCTGTATAAAGTCTATTCTGAGAGGTAGGAACTGAAGTCTACTGATCGTGATCTCGAACAATCAATCCCTCAACGAGGCTGTCAACTGCATCAGCATCTAAATGTCAGCAACTTGAGCAATCTTGGCAATCTTTACACACTCAAACTAGCATTTCACTGACTGGTAACTTTGGCGGCTCCGTAACTGAAGTGATGGCCAACATCTCCTCTGCAGCTTGATACAAATCGGTCTCAGCTTTTCTAATGAAATCATGAATTAAGACCGATTTGGTCTTGAATTCAGTTTGTGTGTACTGTACTCTGAAAAACTCGCCTGTTGACTGTGAACTTGACTATGTTCTGACAAGATTTCTGGAAAGCTAAAAATACCCTGCTGAGGCTAAAAATAGCCTATCGAAGGTCAATTTTCAGCGAAAAATCAGAGATATGGGTTTTGTCCAGAAAAAGTTTCTAAGACAACCCAGAACGTTAGAAATTCGAAAATCTGACTTCTACTTGACCATGCAAAGAGTTTTCAGTTGAGAAAATTAGAAACTCAAGAATGAATGTTCTGAAGTTAAAAATTCCTGAAAAATCAAACGCACGATTTTAATTCGAGGAAGCTATATAGAAATGATCCAGATGCTGAGACTTGTCGAATTTTGCCAATTTCAGGAACATGCGAATTGAAAACTGAGAGAAATTTGAGAAACAAGGAGGAAAAAGACATTTTTAATAAGCTCTTTCTTCTGTGAAAATCGCCCCTATTCTTCAAATTTGCTGATGAATGTGAACTTTAACCTGCAAAAAGAAGTTTTTGATGAAATCGCCTTTGTGAACTGATGATGAATTCGCCTTTGATTGCTAAAATTCGCCTTTACTTGAGAATTAAGAATTTGCCTTGAAGATACGTCTTTGCTTTGAAGAAATATGAATTTTTCTTGAAAAACACGCCTTTGCCTTGAAGAAAAACGAATTTTGTTTGAAAATATGGATTTCTCTTTAAAAATACGAATTTCTCTTGAAGCTTGGTGAAAAATAAATGAAGGTGCCATGTTTGAATAAGAGAAAATTCGCACCAACTTGTTGACTGCAAGATTTAAAACCTCAGCTGAAAATAGAAGGCTTCTGATTGGACCCCTTTCAGTTACACTGATACTGACACTGAGTCTGGAAATAAATAATAATAAATTAATATTCATCATGCAATTTGCAAAGGCATCAATTTTAGAGATTTGCCATTTTAATGCCAAAATATGCAAAATAAATATTAAATATTATTTAACTTTAGTTGAAAATTCGAATGAAGCTTTAGGATTCACCGTTAGACTTCATCGATTCCAAAAAGTCATCATCTGAGCTCATAGGCGTCCATTTGCTCAAGATATTGCACTTTTTATTAACTTCCTATTTTATAGCCGACGACAAAGTTATGACTGGCCATCTTCGCCACTGATTTCCGGGTGACCAGATGATGCTAAGACCGAGCTGATGAATTGAATGCGAAGCCTGCTGAGCAAAGAAGAAATGTTTGCTGGGAGTCATTACTGCAAAATCCATCATTTAACACCCCAAAAAATTAGGCGCTCTTGATTAAATTCATTTATGGGTTCCAGACTTAACCATTTTCCTAAACTGCCATCTGACACTTCAAACGGCTGCTGACGGCGAACGGTGAATCCTGCTGACAGGCAACCAAGCTCACTGCATGACTGGAGACATTCTGCATCCAACGAATATACACAAGGCATCTGAAAAATGCATTAAGGGCCTCAAAAGTAAAAGCGCGCCTGAGCCACAGTTGCACTGACACCGTTTTGACGAAAGTAGAACTCTCAACCAGATGCCCTATTTTGACTTATGATATCTGGAGCTGGAGTAACCCGATTCAAGCACTATATGTCTCAACGCGTAGCCGGAAGGACTTACAAGAGACATCTCTAGAGGTGACGAAGCAAGAAAACTGCTTCTAAGACCTCAAAAATACAAGTGCGTATTTTATTTAAAATATACGCTCCATACTTGGCCATTTTTCGGATGTCTTCACTTCTCAGCATTTCGGCAAAGACCTCGCACATACGAACGTTTGCCAAATCCCGAAGGCCAATGGCTAGGCTCATTGAATAGATAGAGTAATCACGCTCAAGTCTCGTGAAGACTTCGAACGCGAACGACCTCATCTGACAGGCTTAAAGGCTAGGCGCCTTTGGACTGTAGAAATACAATGCAAATTTTATGTTGGTCCGCCCGTGAAATTACGTGCTTGGTAGAACCTCTGCCACGATCACCTGGAACGTCGGATCGATAGGCAGGATGATGCAATGCGAAGCTAGACTAGAGTAGTACTGATGTCAGGAAGATTTCGTCTGCAAATTTTGCCATCTTAAGGGTCATTTTAACCAGCGCCCCTGAGCTATAGTTGTGCTGGAAACGCAACGAAGAAGCTCAAAGATGTGAAATCTCCATTATAAGCTCATCTTCAGACGTTGGCTGCCGGAGCTCTGGGACTCAGATGACTACGTTTGATAGCTCGTCGGATAAGCAGGCTAGTCATGAAGAGATTGACTGTATTAGCCACCAGAAATACCAGAATCTACCCCCCCCTTTAAGAAGGGTGCCCTCAAGCTACAGGCGTGCTTTTTGCTGAAAAAGGACAAATTCCTCATATGTGAAACTTTGGGAATTTCAACTTCTGTCGCCAGTTGCCGGAACTGCAGGTCTCGGAAAGCTTCGCTGGATAGCTCATCGGATAGCCAGACCAATTTTGAAGAGTTTGACTGTATTTATGAGCACTTTCAACAAGATCTTGACCTTCAAAAAGAAGGGCGCCCCTGGGCTACAGGTGCGCTTTCTTGCTTTTCTCTGAGAAATCTTTAAAAATTAATCATCGAAATCATCATCTCGATCACTGAAATGACCATGTGCAATGTGAAATGCTGTCGTGAGACGCTCCTCCATCGTGAAAAGCTCCATTCTGAGTCTCTGCTTCAGGTTCTGATCAATAAAACTGACATTGACTGACAAAATATTGACAAAAACTCCATGCTTGATATTGCCCAAAAACTGTATTTTACATCATTTAGCAAGGTTTAGACTATTTTATGCAAAATGCCTTGATGAAGCAAAAATTTTGGTTTTGGGTACAACACACATGACACTATTTGAACAACCTTTTCTGTAGAGGCTAAAAATAGCTTCGTTGAGGGGTAGTTTTTACAAAAAATTTTGAGACATGGGTTTTGTTGAGAATATCTTTTTGAACGAACCTAGAATGTCAGATTTTCGAAAAGGCGACTTTTTCTTGGACATGCAACACCCCTCAGAGGCAGAAGCAGCGAAGCAATTTTTTCCCGAAAATTTCTAACACATGGGTTTTGTAGGCACCTCTGTGCTAAGCAAACCCAGTTTGTTAGTTTCTGAAAAAGGTGACTTTTTGCAAAAACCCTAAAAAATGTGGGCAATAGGGCAATTTTTTTGAAAAATTCTGGCACGTGGGTTTTGTGGCCAATGTTGTGCTGAATGGACTCAAAAGGTTAGATTTGTGAAAAAATGGAGTTTGCCTGGACATGCAAGAAAACCTAAGAGAAAAGTAGAAGAAATTGGGGGAAAATGCTGGAGATATGAGCTGCTGCCTTTGAATGCTGATGCCTGGAGATATGATCTCAGTAAAAACGTCCCTCTATGCAACATGAACTTGGAATTATGAAGAACACTGAAAATGGCCTCCGTTTTGTTGGCGTGACAATTCGCACCTTTGGAGTGCATATTGGCAACGAACAACTATGCACAGTGCGTAATGAATGCTCTTCAAATTAGGAGGGGAAGCTCCCTCTTTTGCTAATATGCGTGAAAAAGTAAATTATTCTAAATCCTATCTTTTTGACTCAGCTAGAAGAGGCACAAGGTTAAGAAACCAAACACATTGCAGCTAAGGTTTTTCTCTGGTTTTGCAGATCTTAACTACAACTAACTTAATGCTTAAACTATGCTATTTCCTCGAGAGAAACAGAGCATGAGGATTTAGGAGCAAGGAATTGGTATACGATAAACTTTAAGTTAGGATTTTCAAGGAGGCAGGACATCTATCCGAGGCTTAGGCTGAAATAAAGGTTATTGGAAACAACATCAAACGGTAAATTAGCTCTCAGGATTCCTAAGGAGGCGGGACACCTATGCGAAGTGTAGGCTGAAAGTAACTTACTGGAAACAACACTTAAACGACAATCTCCACTTCTAAATTCCCAAGGAGGAGGGACTCCTATCTGAGGTGTAGATATGAAACAAAGATTATTAATCACAACATTACACGATAAACTTTATTTCTAAATTCCCAAGGAGGAGGGACTCCTATCCGAGGTGTAGATATGAAACAAGCTTATTAATCACAACAAGATTAAAATTGGGACAACAAATTGCATAATGAGACACGCACACAATGAACGATCAAACCAGCATTATATTTAACTAAGTGAACAAATACAAAATAACAATATTGCACGGCAAGGTGGCTCAACAATTTATTATCACAACAAAAGTTCTAATTACAATGTGAACAAATACTGAATAGCAATATTGCACGGCAAGGTGGCACAACAATTTGCTATTACGAGCAAAAGTTAATTACAAATGAGCAAGGGTGCTCTTATTTATAGAACTTCAAGGAGCAGGGAACCCTAAAATCTGCTTGAGTTTACACTCAGTCTTGCAAGCATGCAAGAGTTTATTCTCTTAGTCTAACTGTAAGCAACTAATCAGTTTATTGGAAAACTACCATCAGTTAATTTAACTAAACTAAACTAAAATGGACGTGTGCAACATGCAAGTCCTTATTGAAATGAAAATCAACTGATAACTAACATCAGTTAACTGGATCCTAACTGAAGGTCCGACCTCCTCCAAAAGATATCCCGAAGATGAGATAAGCGTGCATGAAATCAACAATCAGAACTCAAGAATGACGTTGAGTTGACTGCTACTTATGATTCTATCATTAGGAATAACTGGAGATCCATCTATCTGTCTACTCCAAGCTGTCATGGGTTATCACCTCCATGAATTCGTTAACTGTCTCATCTTCTGGTACTCTGACGCTATCCACAATGACAAATTGTCTGCTCAACTCCTTCTCTCCATCCTTGATCATTTTCTGGCACTCTTTGACTTCTTCAGCTAACTTGTCAAAGCTTGTTGACATCATCGAGAAGTGATTCAACTTGGCTGCCACAAGATCACCATCAAGACCGTCATGCACCAAATTCTGGAACTTAGTTTGCACAGCCTCGAGATCAATGTATGTACAATCTTCATGAAGATAATGGCATGGGATCTGAGTGACGAATCCGCTTACGAGTTTGAGTGCACCGACGACATCTTTTTTGATTGCATCTAGCTTTGTAGAGATTCTTTCATATGTTTCCACCCTGTAGAGGTGTTGTTCGCTCCAAGCGAAAAGCTTCCTTTTATCCTCATCTGCTACAACAACGTCCTATGCAACTGCCAATTGAGAAATAAGAATCAAGTCCTTTAGTTTGCTCTCTGCCATAGTCAATTCAAGCCGTTGGATTCCTTGATGAAGATCATGTGCAACGTACCTCAACTGATACAACTCTGTGAGAAGGTATCTGCCTGCAATAATGAAATCCTCGATCCAATTATCCAAGAGCTTGCCACGATTGACTAACCGACCCATTTTTTGTTGATTTGTAGGTGTCTCCTGAAGCTTTGGGAGAATGGCTGCAACATTCGAGGTTCCATGAAGATCCGAAATGTACTGCCGTAGCTACTTATTCTTAGCCTTGAGGGCTGCCTTATCTTCTCTGTCCTTCATGACTTGCTCTTCAAGATTACTTGCAGCAACCTTAAAAAGGCTCATGTCCACGTGTCGAGTGCTCCTGCCAAGATTAGCTTTGACGAAGGTGAAATCACCAACTTCATCTTCATCCAGACTCTTGCCCTCTGGTGGTGTAGCAACTTCAACAATGATCTCTGCTTCAGGAGTTTTCTCTATGTGCACCTGCTTTTTGCTCTTCTTGTTTGACTTATCCTGATAGGGATTGCCAAACTCAGATAGATCAAGCTGATATGAAGGCTTTCGCCTTCTTCCCAAAGTCCTCTCAAGCCAACACGAGTGATCAATGTCAACTTCTTGAGGAGAAACTACTATTGCTGTGTCAACCTCTGGTGGATCAACTGGTACTGAAGTTTTACGAACCGACAATTCTGGCTCTGAGTCAATATCAATGGGAGGTGATTGTGGAGAAAACGATGAACCAGGAGATTAAGACCCGACTTCAGCTTGTATCACTGACTCTACTGGAACTTCCGGTGCCTTCTCGATTTGCTTTCGCTTACTAGTGCTCCTTCGCTTCGTGTTTCCACTAACTTTGACATCTTTAGGTGGATGCATTATAACCTTAACTTGAGGTCTCGACCTTGATGTAGAAGGTAGTGAAGAAAACACCACTGGCGGCTCTGCAATTGAATCTGGTTTTCGCCTTCTCTTGCTGTCTAAGAAATCCATGCTAATCTTGATAACCCCTCTTGATAGCTCCATTGAATTACTCTCTCTGGCGTACCAATCTGGTTGGCGAAGTGGTTGGCAAGCAACTTGATCTTCGATGAATGTGCTAAGTAACATCTTTCTATCATCATCTGACAAACCCTCAACGTCTTCTGATAAGAAATCAACAAGTTGAGGAAGAGTAAGTTTGCAGTAGTGACGTCGGCACACTTCAAATTCATCTTCGTAGTTGGCCCAAAAGTCAACAAATGCTGGCCTATGTGACTGACTTTGCTCCAACCGAGTTGCATAGTGACCTAGAGGATCATAGGAGCGCTTCTTAGTGAGATACTTGAGACGGAGTTTTTACAACCCGTTGCTCATCAACTTGCAATCAACAACTGTTTTACATTTGAAAATACCCAATCCAAAAGGAAAGGTGAATGCTTGCTTGTGCCGATTGCGAAGAAAAGAGTGAACATCGTGAGCTTGTCTCAGGAACTCCATGAATAGGACCTTGTCTGTGTTTGGTGAAAATTATGTAATCAACTTTTTCAATAGATTACACAACTAGGACTTCAGCCACAACTATGTGAGATTCAATCTCTCCTCTCAGCAAGGGGAGGCGCCCTTCTTACAATTAGAAACCAGCTAGAGTATTTACAAAATATTTACAGTATTTACAAAGTGGGGGGTTCGTGTCCCATTCATCATTCTCTCTTTTTTCAGAGAAGATGTGTATAATGCTTCACAGTTGAAAACGTTCTTAATTTAAAGTACTAGAAACTTACCAAAAGCAGTACAACTGATTCCCTATCTTGGCAAAGCACAACTTAGAGGTATCAGATAAGATTATAACAAAAGAAAAATGGAAACAAGTAAGGCTCACGAAGGTGCAAAGTCGTTTCATAGTCTTTTCAACTGCAGATCTGTGAGAACAATATAGTTTGTCGCATTAGAAGCACAAAGTCTTCTTAGATGCAGGAATTCATTCGAACAACATGAGAGATTACAAGCTCAAAGTCTTGTAGATCTTTCAACCAAAACATTAAAACATAAACACAAATTCAAGTTAGAAATGTGACACAAAGTCCACAAGAATCACTTGAAGTCCTTCAGATTTCATAAACTAATCACCACCAATCTCAATCAAATTCAAGAGACAATCGATCCAACACAAAGTTTGGTATGCAATTTCTTCCTTTATCGATCAGATTTAGATTCACAAAACATGAACGCAAAGTTTCACAATTTGTTGCAAATTGAGCAGCACTTCATTGCAAAAACTAAAGGATAAACTTTACAATAGAAATCCCTCATATTTATAAAAGAGAGGGAAGAGTAAATCTAGGAAAGTTAGGTGAGTTAATTTAGGAAAATCTCACCTAAATTTTGACTAAGTCAAAATGTAATTTGTCTTCAAGAAATTACATCTCAGAATTTTGGTGCAATTACACTTCGAGAAAAGACATTTAAGATGTCAAAAACTATTTACAAGATGCATAAAGGGAAGCATCAAAATGTTCAACATCAGAGATCAAGAATCTTCATGGTTCCTTGCTTTGGGCGCGGAGTCTTCATACTTTTTCTTGGTCTCCTGTATGAACGCATCATCTGGGCTGACTGTGTAATCTACAAGGGTGTGAGCTCTTGTGATCGACCTTCTGGCAAATGAATGGATTTTCTTGCACCCGTGAAGATGCGTCTTGAGATTATCAAGTGTCAGCCGTATATCGCAAATGATATGTATTGAGGCTTTGGGAAAAATTGTCATCCTCAACTTGCTGCATAACGGCTTCTTTGTAGATTTGGGATAGTTCACTGGATCAGAAGATGTCACCTTTAGGATCACTTGATGAAATCTGGAGAGAAACTGCAAGGATGGTGAATCAATAGGCGTTAGCAAAAAATGTAGCATTGGGAAGCGTGAAGCAAGAGATGATGTTGAGCAAGCGTGAAACGAGCAACTAGGCACGAAAAATGATGCGGGAGCGAAGAAACAGGGTCCGGAATGGAAATAGAGCAAGTTTGAGGAGACTAAGTTAAAAATTGCCAAAAGTGTAAAGGTGCTAAAATTCAGCACCATTGCACAAAAAAAATGACTAAGTTTGGAAAACAAGTGCAAAGGCGCTAAAAATTAGCGCCATCGCACTTTACAAAAATCACTTAAGTGCAGGGGCGCTGAATTTTAGCGCCCTTGCACTTTTTACACTGTCATTTTTTCAAAAAGGGTTGGAGCGCTGTTTTTTGAGACAACTGCACTTTTCCCAATTTCACAAAGTATCAATAGTGAGAGCTCGCGAAGATACTCGTTTCGAAGGTCTTCGCAAGGTGAACATAGGGGGATGCTCAAATTGACTGTTTGAAGCTCTGGAATGCACTTCGAGGTGGATTGAAAATCACCTCGTTTTGCATGCTTGAACTTCACGAACCTAGGAAACAAAAAAGGTTTCATAGGGGGGTTATCCTTGGAACGAGCGTTGCTAGATTCCGTGATAATAGTCTAACGGGTATCTCGGTAGCATCAGAGGTTCTGCGGTGTAACCATACACTCGAATATATGTGAAAGTGGGAAACTGGATGAACCAATCCGCCCAACTCTCCATTGCTGATCTAGCCTCCACTGATATTTTGATGTGCATCTCATTATCAAGGTCTCTGACTGTTTTCATTAGGAAGTGATCATTCACCTGTTTGAAATCCTGTTCAGCCTTTGAGAACTCCAACTGATAGAAGTATTCGTGTACGTGTTGAATGCCAAGGGTTCCACTGGTCTTCAAAGCTCTAAAGTTGTCTTGAAAAGCAATTAAGTAGACAAGATAGGAAACCATGTGGAACTCGTGGATTTTAAGGAATCTTGTGATTTGTTGGTGAAGACACTCACTGATCAACATAGCCCAGTCAAAGTGATCTTTATTGTATATATTCCGGGAAATGACATAGAACATCCACGGTCGGAAAACATGAGCCTCCTCTTGACCTGTAATCCGGTTGAGCAAAGTGATCAAGATAGCAATCTCGTCCTTGAACTCTCCACGCCCAACCTTCTGTAAGAGACCTGTTGTCTCTAACCTCCGATAACTGATGCGAGTGATGAGGGTTTATAATTTTTTTTGTGTTTTTGATATGATAATGCATAAATGACAAATGCATAAAATGTTGGAAATAAAGACTAATCTGGAAAATGTAAAACAATTACAAATACTGCAAGCATAAATCTTTATTCATTTATTCTTCAAAGATTTTATAGCCAAATGCATACCCGGAAACGATCTTTTGATCTTGCAAGATGATGAAACCCTTATTCTGAATCTCTTCTGTAAATCCGTTGAAGCACAAAGTTGACTCTTGGATGAAGCCAATCCACTAATCAAAAATTCTGAAAACCCTAGGTTTCCATCCTAAAGAGCCGAGCTCTCCAAAAGCACAAATCCAATATGTAAAATGATCCAATGATAATTTTCATTTGCCTTTGGTGACTTAAATACTTTCTCCAAGATGGGTCGATTTCCTCATTAAGCTTTACAATCATTTAAAATGATATTAAATGTGTCTCCTTTAACTTTATTAAATGCACTGATAAATGGGCGTCCAATATTAAAATCATTAATTGCACTTTTAGTCACTTAAATGAAGGGTCATGGCCCCACTGAATATAAGGTGACTTTAATAACTTTATAATAAGCCTTTATATTATTTTATTATCATTAAAATGACTTTAATGATAATAACTCGATGAATACCCCTTAACTGGCCAAACCTACTGAACTAGGAAATTGACATTGCAGCCACCACCCTCACAGGTGCCTTACTATAAATATCAGTATTGGTCTCAACAGACAAAGTGACTTAATATAAATAGCAAGTGTGTATAACTGAGCCCAAAAAGATCAAACAAAGGCCCAACCTGAACCAAGCTTTCCTCTGACGAAGAAGGCAACCCAACATCATGCCGAACAGGACCCTCTGAACAACTCCATTAGCATACGAGGGTCAAATAATAGGCTAATCCCACGAACACTGATGCTTGCAAAAATGGGGACATTACAGTCCGCCCTCCTTGAAATTGCTTGTCCCCAAGCAATCTCTATTGCAAAGAAACACCACCCCTCGGAAGGCCCAAAAGAAGAACTACGAAATGTCCCATACATCTCTAACTGAGTCCTGAAGCACTAGCATAAACACAACTGCCAAGCTATCCCTGGATCCCAAATCCAGAATGGAAGTCTGCTGTGTCCGGCATCCTCAAACTTCCACTGTGCTCTACTGTCTCCAACTTCACCATGGTGAAAGTGGTGAAGCACCCCAATGGGACCCGTCCAATACTCAGTGCAAACTTGTCACCACCTGGATCCCAATACAATCTAAACTCACATCCATCTGTCATGTTGAGATAAAAACATCTAGTAGCATCTGCTTCACCAATTCTCTCTTTGTCCTCTGCTAAACCCTCATGGATGTGATAACTAACCAAGCCATCATGCCTACTGACACCATAGTCACCCTATAACCATATACTCGTATGAAAGCTCTGTGACATAGAAGTAGCAAGCCCTGTCGTATACATATCAATATGATGGATAATTGATTGCTATCCCTACAAGTAATCCTCCACAAATAATTGAGTCAGGTACTTGTAGCTGCTAATCCCATCTTTTGAAGATAGCAAACTCCTATCCCGCAACGGATGGTATAAACCCTGAGCCATTCCACACTGACGCATCATCAATTCCTCTGTGTGTGGGCTAAAGGAGAAGTGATAAGCACTCCTCACTATGCAATCAAGATAAAATGCTCCCACCTCTTTCAATGGCTGACCATCATAGTTGTGGGGAAACAAATCAATTGCATGAGATGAAGTGATTGAATTGTCTCCAGATGAGGGAAACAAATCAACGTGAGTACCAACCTCCATACTGGATGATGCCCAACATATCTCTTGTGATGACAATGGAGTAGCGACGTGATCTATCACACAACTCTGGGGAGAATCAACTGTCACATCACAAGAGTTCTCAAACACCTGCTTTGCATCACCTAACATGGGACGAACCTCAGGAGAACCTAGTGCAACAAGTGGTTCTCTGTTGCTCTCAACCAAAGCACTCATCCCATCTGAATTAACTGCATCAACATTTGTGATGGATGTAACCACATCCTTAACCTGCTCACAGCTATGAACCGTGGGTGTATGCTCCTCACCAACTGCTGCCATGAAAACCTGAACTATATCAGAAGGTGGTGAAGACTGTGCTAAACTCAATGCCATGGTAAGCTCCTTAACCCGTGACTGTGACTCTTGTAGGGCCAACTGACTGCTCTTCAATGAGTCCATAGTCACATTAAGCTCTTGAGTGAGCTCATCAACCTCCTCCTCCTTTCCCATCAATGCATCATAAGAAATGCAATCCCACTCGAGAAGAAAATCCCTGTCCACAAGTAGCTGTAGGTAATTTTGTTTCATCATTTCAATTGCTTCTCGAAGAGCATGTAACTTTGCAAGGGAAAAAACGCTATCACTGTGCTCATCTGTCAAAGGAGTACCCCAACCAAAGGTAGCCAACATTTGACGAGCAACATCAAAATGCTCAATGGTTGTGGCAATCATACTGTCATTCACTTTTAGTTGCCCAACCAAATGATGAGGACTCTGTAGCTTATGACTCCCATACAAGTTTCCTAGTTCAAAATCTGCACTGTGATATGAGGCTGTATCAACGTCACTCACCTCCTGACAAGCAGCATCGTGTGTGCAATCAACTGTGCACACATCAATAGCTAAGGCACTGATGCTATGTACCTCAGAGGAAGGCTCCACTGGAAGGGTAGAAGCTGCTGTTTTGACAATATTTTCACACCCTTTTGCTACCAAAGTGACTGCATGTCCATCCATGTCCTGATCCTGGGATTCATTGCCATTGAATGAATTTTCTGATTCATTTCCTAAGGTCTGATATGGAAAATCAGACTCATAATGGCATGATTCTTCCTCATCAATTGCATCATTTGTACCCAAATCTTGAGTACCATCATGTGACAACTCTGTAGAAACATCATCCATTTGTGAAAACACTATTGTCTTAGGCTGATGCAAAGATTCCTTACTGCTGTCATGAAAATCATAATGGTTATGGGACAAATTTTTCATGCTATCTTCATGTTCAACACTCACATCCTGCATGTCAATACTCAAAGTGGCTCCCACAACATTTTGTGCACTTGTCATGACATCAACACTGTCATTACGCTCAAGCAAAGGACTGCTATCATAGAAAACATAATTATTATCATGACTGATAACAACTTCTTGAGTGTTAATAATGTAAACATTCTCTTCAAAACTCACCTTCTTTTCCTGCACCTGCTCCTCCTCAACCAAATAGGGCCTCAGCCTGCCTTCACACTGTTCAAAAACATTGCATACCAAAATGTAAGCAGCTGGAGATGTCAATTTTTCTCGCTTACGAACAGCTAGCAGTAATGACATAATAGGCTGAGATACATTATCCATGTTATCAATGATGGAAGTCATAACTCCCATGTAGTCCTGGGTAGATCGAGCATGTGCCGAATTGATGGACTCCAAGAAGAGTCAGAACAACTGCAACACAAGATCATGACGATCATAGTCAAGCATGGAAATGCATGATCTCACCCGTGCCATCAACTCCAATAACTTAACCTTTCTTCTAAATGTAGGACTACTAATGTCATCAATCCCAACCATACTATCAATAATCAGTGGAAAAACCTCACCCATGATGGTTGTGTCATAAGTAACTCGAGGAGTTGTGATCCTTAAAAACTGACTGATGCATAGGGCAACCGTGAGCCTAACCTCACTGTCACCGTGTCTCAAGTATCTATGCTCACTCAAAGCTTTCACTGCAGGAACCATCGCTATCTGAAGCAATGCTAAAGGTGACTGTTCAACATAACTTAAAATTTCTTCCAGCCTATTCAAAATACACAATGTATCATATCTGGATTGTGATGATTTGCTAAGTTTTTTACCCTGTTTATAGAGCATTCTAGCCAACCATTTACCATCACCCGTTTCCATTATTTCTCCACTGCTTGAACTCATTTTAAAACTGGACTGGAAAACAATGAAACTGAATATGAAAGAGTGCTTGCCACTCAAATGCACGATGTTTATTCACTGTACAATCTTTTGTCTCCTTAAGCTGCTGTCATACAATCTTCATAGATTCTGATTACAAATTCTGAACCTTCATTTGACAGTGACTATATTGCAAGTTCAAAAATACATACACATAACTATTACTAGAACTTTATGTGCTCAATTTAATAATTATATGCAAGGATTATCACCCAGAAAGGTATAACAGTTTGCTGCACTGCTGTTCAGAAGGCTTTGGGATAGTTCCACAAGGAAAATAAATATCTATTTACTGATAATGGATTTCAAATCTTACATCATTTCGAATCATACATAGCTCAATAACTTCCAGTAATAAGCATAAAGCATGAACTTTCCAGTGAATCAATTTTGATAGCATATATCAACATTACATGAACACTGCATGAATAGCTAGCTATGAAGCATAGTTTCAGACTTCAGTGATACAATATTTATTCCAGAAATACAACAAAACTGAACACTGTAGTGAAATGAACACAATAGCATTGCCGACTGACTATAGTGATATCGATCCATCTCCCTAATGCAATGGTTAGAACTGTGAATGATGGCAGCTGATAGGGATGTCTGCCAAAATGGTACTTGACTCAATTTCTGGCTAACGCCTCTTCCTAAATAACACAACACCTTCCAGAAGTAAATAACCGCAGCTTGAAAGCTCATGCCACCCTTTGAATAGACACGACTCCTCTAAAGAAGAAAGAACCGAACAAGCACACAGGAAACTCCCGACAATGTCAAAGAAGATAGCGATAGTTTCCCAGACTTATTTATCTCTGATTTTGTATCTAGCAACTTGTCTTCTTCTGCACGTCAGCAGGAATAAATGATATGGCTCCTTGTTTGTTGTTGGCTCTCTTCCATGATAATCGACCACCTTCACTATTCCCGTCTTTCGTCTTTTAAATACGTCCCTTCCTGAATTTAGATTTACCTGGCCTTCGTCCTTTAGCGGATTCTGATTTGTCTCTTTTGGTGAAAGCAGCTCCCGTAAACTATGCTTTTCCCTCTATGATTTAATCGTTGGCTCCAAAATAAATTCAAATGTAACCTTTAGCTACCACAATTCTTAGAAATTGTGGCGGCCATCTTTTATTACATTTGATTTTCCCGTCCCAAGATGCTCCTGACAGCTCCTAGTGAAAAAGCAATTCCTTAAACAAATATTCAAACTTGACACCAAATCGATTCTTTTGTTGTTTGATTTTTGTCTTTTCTTTCTGAATTTGTCTTATTTGCAAAAGACGTCCTTCACAGTAATAACTAATTTCTTCAATAAACTATGCGATATGTTTGTCCCCAATGTTTGTCTTAGCAACTTATTAAAATCAGTCCCTTCAAAATATGCGATCTCCTTTTGGCTTTAGCGTTTTCTCCAACTCATATTTTCTAAGCACCTCCCAAATTCTGACGGCTTGTTTTTCCCAAAGAAACAATCTAATCAAATATTTTAATTGACCTCCTGGCACGATTTGCCTTGAAGTGAAGTTTGGCGTCCTCTACTCTGTCTCTTTTTGACGCCTTCTAACTTGTCTTATTTGAAGAAAATACCACGCCAGCATAAATCCGAGTAATTTGACTAATATTCTCAATCAAATGGGAGAAAATATAATTAAAATTTGTCTTTTCCTGATTTATGCCTTAAACCCTTCGTCTTTCAATTGATAATAAAAAACCCTTGAAGATGCTCTGAATATTAATTTTCTGGATTTGATTATCACTACAAAACCCCAGAATTTGAAGATAATAAACCCTTCGTCTTTCAATCAATAATAAAAAACCTTTCGTCTTTCAATCGATTATCACTGCCTTAAACCCTTTGTCTTTCAATCGATAATAAAAAACCCTTGAAAATGCTCTAAATATTAATTTTCTGGATTTGATTATCACTACAAAACCCTAGAATTTGAAGATTTCTTTTTGTTCATAAAAATTTAATTTCCCACACAGGATGGCAGGAAACTGCTCTAATACCACTATAAGAGACTTGCTGTCTCTAACCTCCGATAACTGATGCGAGTGATGAGGGTTTGTAATTTTTTTTGTGTTTTTGATATGATAATGCATAAATGACAAATGCATAAAATGCTGGAAATAAAGACTAATCTGGAAAATGTAAAACAATTATAAATGCTGCAAGCATAAATCTTTATTCATTTATTCTTCAAAGATTTTACAGCCAAATGCATACCCGGAAACGATCTTCTGATCTTGCAAGATGATGAAACCCTTATTCTGAATCTCTTTTGTAAATCCGCTGAAGCACAAAGTTGACTCCTGGATGAAGCCAATCCATGGGCAACCCTTCAGAAGATCTTTCACAACCTCAGTTATGCCAATCAATGAGAGTTTTCGTTCCCACTGATCAAAAATTCTAAAAACCCTAGGTTTTGCATCCTCAAGAGCCGAGCTCTCCAAAAGCACAAATCCAATATGTAAAATGATCCAATGATAATTTTCATTTTCCTTTGGTGACTTAAATACTTTCTCCAAGATGGGTCGATTTCCTCATGAAGCTTTACAATCATTTAAAATGATATTAAATGTGTCTCCTTTAACTTTATTAAATGCACTGATAAATGGGCGTCCAATATTAAAATCATTAATTGCACTTTTAGTCACTTAAATGAAGGGTCATGGCCCCATTGAATAGAAAGTGACTTTAATAACTTTATAATAAGCATTTATATTATTTTATTATCATTAAAATGACTTTAATGATAATAACTCCATGAATACCCCTTAACTGGCCAAACCAATTGAACTAGGAAATCGACACTGCATCCACCACCCTCACAGGTGCCTTACTATAAATATTAGTACTGGACTCCACAGACAAAGTGGCTTACTATAAATAGCAAGTGTGTATAACTGAGCCCAAAAAGATCAAACAAAGGCCCAACCTGAACCAAGCTCTGCTCTGACGAAGAAGGCAACCCAACACCATGTCGAATAGGACCCTCTGAACAACTCCATTAGCATACGAGGGTCAAATAATATGCTAATCCCACGAACACTGATGCTCGCAAAAATGGGGAGATTACACCTTCTTTGGTATGTTGGTTTTCTATTCTTTTAGCCACCTTTGAGCAACCTTTCTCTGAGATCTTTCCTTGTCCTGCCATATCTTGTCACAATCCTCCAGGACTAGCAAAATTATCTAAGCGGGGTGGAATGGCAAAGCATTTCTTGACGTCTCTCAGCTTGAGGCTGCAAATGACTCTCCCATCAGCTGATCTAATTTGTCTTGTAGATGAGTCGTAATGTTTAATGCAAGCAATGTCGAACTCAAGATCAAACACCATGATAGGAATAGATGCTGCTACCAGCAAACTTGAATGCTCAAGATTCTTGACTATCGTGGTGTCAATGCCTTCCAATGTGCTCAATTTGACCACTGGATAAACGTGACCCAAGTCTGTATCAGAGGTTTTCAAAATTCATGAACTAAGACTGATTTGGCCTTGTATTCTATTGGGTTGAATTGCATTTTGGGAATCTGGATTTTTGACTATAAAGTCGGATATGTTCAGAGAAACTTCATAAAAAGCTAAAAATTGCTCTCGATGAGGCTAAAAATAGCCAGTTGAGGGAAATTTTTTAGGAATTTTTCTGAAACGTGGGTCTTGTAGAGAATTAAATTCTAAGCAAACTCAGATCGTTAGAAACTCGAAAAAATAAGTTTTACTAAGACATACAAAAGCTTTTCAATTGAGGACTGTAGAGACTGTAGGGGCACCGGGGGCAATTTTTCCCGAGAAAAACTGGCACATGGGTTTTGTAGAGAATGTAATTTTAATCCAACCCAAATGATTCGATTTTGGAAAAAATGAGTTTTTGGCCCACATGCAAAAGAATCTTCGGAAAAAAAAAAGCACAATACTTCAAAATGTGAAGTAATGGGACAATTTTCTCGAAAAGTTCAAAAACATGGGTTTTGCTGCTGATGCTGAAACAAGTGAACCCAAATGATCAGATTCTGAAAAAGATGCCGTTTACTTTGACATGCGAGAGAAAACCTAAGACAAGGATAGAAGAATTTTAGAGATAGAAAATAGAAATTATTCTGCCTCTGAAAATGACACCTATGCCTTGATTGAGATTTGATGAAGTCTGCATGCACTCAAAAAATGAAGTTTGAAAAATAAATCCTCTGAACAATCTGAGCCTGGCACTGCGAAGAACACTAAAAAATATCACCCGTAGCGGCTTTAGATCTTTGCTTGCATCGAGAAAATATGTGTTTGCTTCCACCTGTGATGAGAATAATGGATGCCCAAATGCCTTAATAAATAAAATTTATGAAGAAAGGCGTCACAAATGCATGCAATTTCCTAAATTTAGGCGCCACCTTATGATTGGACCTCAAACTTAGTTAACTGAATAAAAAATAAGCCCTAAATTGGGCGCCACCTCCATGCACTTCAATTAACTCTGCATGCAAAAATAAATTCGCCATTTGCAAGCAAGAATCAAGTCCTGTTGAAGTCGATTTGAGAAATGCAACTGAAGTTTAATATTATTTAAATTTAGTTAACTAACTCCTTCATTTTGGGGCGGCCCATGCACTTGATTTCAAAAAGTCAAACTTTGACTTTTAGACACCTTTACTCCAGACTTAGAAATTTTCTTGAAAATTTCAATTTGCAAACGTCACCGGAGCCTATGTTTGATCACTGATTCTGATTGACTGATGCATCCAGTAGACTGGTTGATAGTTTTATTGTAGAGCAGGATCAAAACTGATAGGAAACTCCTTAAAGCTGCAAGCCCTTATTCTGACATCTGAGGCTTCAAAATTCAGGGTGCCCCTGGCCTCCAGGGGTGCTTTTCTGCTTCAGATTTAGTCAATTTTCATACATTTTCGTCATTTTGAAGGTGATTTTGACCCCACTTCATCTTGCATTCTCTAACACTTGGCAAAACTTTCAAACTAGCTGACAGGCTCACTGCAGAGCTGGCTCAATTCTAAACATGATCTCTTGGAGAACACTTTTCCTAAAAACATCATCTGCTAGGTGAAAAACATGGGCGCCCCTGGCCTCTTGGGGCGCTTTTCCTCCCAGACTTGGCCATTTTCCAAACTGGCTGATAATCCACTTAATCTCCGGCTGCAGGCTGCAGACTTGTCCTTTGACCCAGTTGGGGTATGCAACAGAAAGCTAAAAGCATTACGTATAGGATGAGTATCTGAGATAACCCAAATAACTGTATTTGAAGGTCCAAAACCTTGGGCGCCCCTGGCCTCCAGGGGCACTTTTGCTGTTTTCTAACATTTTGACCATGATTAAAAACCTTATGTTTGACACTTGATTTCGATAGTTCAGCAACTCAGATTAACCTGCTGACGGATTCGTTGCGAAGCCTGATCAAGTCTGAGACAAACATCCTGGGTATCACTTGGTCAGAAACTTTCATCTGGTACCTCAAAAAGCTGGGCGCCCCTGGCTAGCAAGCGCGCTTTTTGCTCTAGTGTTAGTCAAATTTTAATCTCCCTCATTCTTCGTTCAATCTCCAGTTTTAGGTGCTAGACAGATCTTCCGGACTGGCTGGTAGGCTCATTGTGAAGCTGACAGTATTCCGAAGAAGTCTTCTTCTTGGAAGTGACAAATCTCGAAAGGTTGATCTAGGCCTCTAAAATCTAGGGCGTCCTTGGCTAGTAGGGGCTCTTTTGTTTCCAGAGTTAGAAAAATTTCGATGATTTTCACTTTGACGAAAATCCCCTCCGTGACAAAACATCATTTTGAACATATCTCGCCATAGAATCTTCATTGGAGTGTTTTAAGCTTAGATTTCAATACTTGGTATCTAGCCATCTGCCATTGACGACCTCAAAGGTCCTAAGTTCCTAACTTTTCACCTGAAAAAATGAAAACTACCCACTAGACTTAAACTGACTTTTTCTTGATTTCGACTTCACCACTATAATTGTGAAGTGAAATAAGTTAATCAAAACAATTTTCAGTCAATTCTGACAAGTTTCAACATTTAGGGTTTTGCCCACAAAAATAAGGGTCAAAACCTAGTACCGATCTATTTCAAAAGATTTACCCGATTATCTTTCGGACATCAATTATTCAAAAGAGCTACATCGCCAGTTTCCCAAAGCGACCGATGATATTTTTACAAGGTTTAGACTAATTTAAGCAAAATGCCTTAATGAAGCAAAAAATTTGGTTTGGGTACAACACGTTTGATCCTTCAATTGGTGTTGATGAAGAAAAATATGTGTTTGCTCTTCAACCTACAAAGAATAATGAAGAAATGACTCTTTGATGCTTGATAAATATCAATTTGGAGGCTGAAGCATCAGTTAGGGCGTTCAAAACCCTGATTGAGGAGTCAACTTGCGTGATTAACTGTTAACTGGAAGTTTTCCCCAAATTTTGGGATGCCTAGGCATGAAGAAGCCTTAAAAAATCGTAACTCAAGTCAAACTGGACCCACTTTGACTTTAGGTGTCCAAGTTTCACCAGTGTTGAATATTTTTGAAGAATTTCATCTTTTTCTATGATGAATTGCCTCTGTTTGATCCTGAGTTTTGGATGCCTAATTGATCCTAAGACTTGGCTGACAGATTAACTACGGAGCTGGATCAACTTTGAAGAGATCATACTGGAAATTGCAACACCCTGAAAATGACTTCTGGTGGCTTGAATTCTTGGGCGCCTTTTTGAGATTAGGTGCTTTTGTTTGCCAGACTTAGCCAATTTTCAAAGATTTTCAAATTCCTCCATTCTTGGCCTTCCATGCTTTGATCTGCAGTCATCGGTGATTGACGATTCTCGTGAACATGTTGACATATTGAATGGAAAACCAACTCAATTCCAAAAAGGATGACTGGTATTGCAAACTCTGAAAGCTGATTAAGAGCGCTGAAAAGTTTGGGCGCCCTTGGCTGACAGTGGCGCTTTTGTTCTTTTGAGCTATAATTTTCACCTTGCAACTTTCGATGGAATGCTCCAGTTTGGTCTTCATTGCCGGATGTTTGATTGCTCCATTGAACTTGCTGACGGTCTCGTCGCGGAGCCTGATCGTAGTTGAGGACTTCTTGGGATTTGCAAAACCTGAAAGCTACGTTTGGTGCTCCAAAAAGTTGGGTGTCTTTTGCTAGAAGGGTGCATTTTCCTCTATACCTAGCCAATTTTTGACGTTTTTCAACTTGCCTTGACTTTCAGCGTTTCCCACTTGATTTTCGCTTATGAGCGTTTGACAGGTCTCGTGAGCTGGTAGTTGGATTCATTGCAAAGCTGGAAGGTTTCTGAGTAGATGTCTTGGAGAAGATAGCTACTAAAAACCACATTTGACTGCTCAAAATGTTGGGTGCCCCTAGCTAGCAGGGGCGCTTTTGCCTTGATGTTCCATCAATTTATCCTCCGTTTCACGTGCTCATTTGATCAACAACCATTGCCATTTGATATGTCTCGTGGATTGGAAAATAGATTCGTTGCAAAGTTGGGCTGAATCTAGAAAGATCATTTGGAGATAACCAACCCAAAAATTGACATCTGATTGCTTTCTTCTATGGGTGCCCCTGGGCTACAAGGACACTTTTTCCTTGATAGACTGCCATTTTTGATGACTTTGAACTTTCAGCATCTTCTGCCTCTGCGTTCGTTTGTAGGTATTTGATGAATTTGGTGAATTTGCTTGATGATTCGTCGGAAAGCTAGCAAAATACTGGTTCTGTAATTCTTAACAACTGCAGTTGGCCTCTTGAATTCATGGGCGCCCTTGGCCTGCAGGGGCGCTTTTGGCTTTAGTGTTATCAATTTTTTGTAGATTTTCACCTCTTCACACTTCGCGTTCACCGTGTTGCTAACTGCATTGACTGTGTTGTTGACGAGGCGATTGCGTTCACCGTTGTGATTGCTTTCTCCATTCTGCATGCACAAACATTTGAAAATTTGACTAAGGCATTGGCTGTAAAGGCATCTCCCTTGTGACAAGGCGTGCATCTTCTAGACTTAGTTTATTTTTTGCATTTTTCAACTTTTGAAATTCTCCTCCGTTTTTGAGCATCTTTCGCCATAGAATCATTTGTGTAGCGTCTGAAGCTTAGATCTTGATCCCTGGTACTGGCCATCTGCCATTGTTGACCTCAGAGGTCCTATCCTTTCTCTTGAAAAATTGAAACAGACCCACCAGAGGAAAATTGACTTTTTTTGTGATTCTGACTTGACCGGTGTGATCGTGAAGTGAAATTGACCTATCAAAATCATTTTGAATCATTTTTGACAAGGTCCTATTTTTTAGGGTTTTCCTAAAAATAGGGTCATGAAACCCTAATTTTCAAAATTTTCCAGTAACCTCCTGACAATAAACCCACAAAAAGCCCATGCTTTATTTGATCTAAAGTTGACTTTTGACAACAATTTTACAAGATTTAGACCATTTTTACCAAAATGCCTTATTGAAGCAAAAAAATTATTTTGGGTACAACATGATGTTAGGTGTATTGTTATCCCATTTCTCACTTATTGAAATTCATAAGTATACTCAAATTTGCTTTATGGGATGCTAGCTTCCTACCAAAATTATTGAAGATCTAGTTGTGAATATTCCCTAAGTATATTAGGAAGCATCCTCCTATATTGTTTATTATTCCTTTGATAAGGAAGATTGAGCTGATCGAAATCATACAATGGATTTTTGACAGACCTTTTGAGATTTAATTGTTTGGTGTTCTTTTCTTTGACTTTACAAACTTTGCTTGTTATCCATGTCTTTGGTTCAGATTAGTTCATGTTGGGAAATGAGTTGGAGGTTGTGTATTGTGCAGTTCTGATTTTGTATCTTGGTTGTTTTTATTTATTTATTTATTGTTGTTCTCTTTCTCATGGTAGTTGTTTATTTTGAAATGTTTGTAATGATCCCTTTTGGCTTTTGGGGATACACCTGATTTTTGCCCAAAAGTAAGAACTCCAACAATACAATTTATTTAAACCATAATTAATTAAGATCAAGTATTATGATCATAGATAATCCCTATTGAAAACACAATATCCCAAATACATTTGGACCCATTTCATAGCTTATTTCCAACAGCCAACTATATTAGGAATTCGGTGGGAAAGGATGATAGGACATTGGGAACCTATCCTCCTCAATCAAGCCCAAGGGCATGGAATGAGCCTTCGAGTCATTCGGTCCCTTGGCCCCAGGTATTGGCACATCCATCTTGGGGTTGGTGTACTTGATGAGGGAACCAGTACTGCTGCATCTCCCTATCAAACATTTCACATTAGTTCAAAACATGGCTGCAATAACATAATTTCTACATTATATATATGGCTGTGCTTAGTTTATATTCTAAAATTATTCTTCAATTTGATTTTTGAATTCTTTCAATTGCTTATTAATGTCTTGGATGGTTGATGTCCTAGTGGTTGATATATGAATGATTGATATTTGAATGATTCAAGGCTAGAATGGTTGATGCTTGAATAGTTGATGTTTAAATGAGGGATGTTTGTATGTTTGATTAATTGAATGAATTGATAATTTATGATGATGACTTGCTGATTGATTGTTTGCTTGATATGATAATTGATAATTGATTTGATGGATTCATGAGTGATGATTGAATGGGTGCTGATTTGATGCATTGGTGAATGATGATCGATAAGCGATCCTTGAATGCTTGGAATGATTTCTCCTTTATACTTTATTGGTGAAAGAGTCACCACTTTTCATAAGAATTGAGTCACCACCCTTCATTACTGCCTTTTTGAGAATAATAATTAATAAATTATTTTTCCAAATTGGTCTCTCTTGTATTTCCTCCTCAAATGAAACCTTCTCCCCTTTTTATCTTCTAATGTAAGGTAGAAGTCACACCTCTTCATCATGTCTGCCCTTTGCAAGAGTCACAACCTTTCACAATTACCACCCTTTGAAAAAGTAACCCTTCATAATTTCTGCCCTTTGAAAGAGTCACTTCCTTATTTCCTTCACATTCCGTTCTTCTTTCATTAATTCCTCCTTGATTCCTATGCTCCCTTCTTTGTTCCTTCTTTTTGAAATGAACTCATCTCCCTTTTATACCTCATGTTTGAGGGAGTCACAACTCTTCATTTCATGCCTTTTGACCATTCATCAAAGTTAATTAAATTTTAACTATATTATAATTTATTTTAACTTTTTTTTTTTTTGTATATTTTAATTTTATTATTATGATTTATTATTAAATCCTATAAAAAGGGGACATTACAATGTCATTTGAAAATTTGTTTAGAGTTTTGCATATTAAGAGTTAGCAATATGGATTTCACCAAAGTCTTCAGGATAATTTCAGCTTACAGATTCTTTAATTTGGGGCTGTAGTCCCGTGAATGCTTGAAAAATAATCTGTTGGGTGTTTTTTAGTGATAAATTTTGTGGTTACACTGTTTAGGCTTTTCTGAATTTTTTTAATATTTTTAAATTTTCAATTCTAAATTTGAACTTGAACATTGTGACTTGTTGTATTATGATTATGATCACAGCTAGTGAACTTATTAGCTAATTTTTTCAATCAATATCCTATTAATATTCAATATTTAAATTTTCCTACATTTTTCACTGATATTGGTTAATCTAATCTACCAGAATGCTGTGTTAATGTATGCAGTGTAGAACATTCTGAATATTTATCCGAGCTTCTTAGGGAGTGGGAGATTCCTCATAACGTTTTGAATGCTCGACCAAAGGTTTGCTAAATCCTTGCACATCATACAAATAGGAACTCAATTTTCATACCTTGTTCACGATTTGATTCACACCAAATTAAAAAAAATGATGAATCATCTTTGTTCTGGCATGTGACGAGTTTCATCTTTATAGTATGCAGCCAGGGAGGCTCAAATTGTTGCACAGGCAGGTAGGAAGGGAGCTATTACTATCTCAACAAACATGGCTGGTAGAGGGACAGATATTATTCTTGGAGGAAATCATGAGGCATGTAACTAAAGTTCATTTTGATGTGACTACTCAAATTAGCATTCAAATCAGAAACTTTTTATTCCAAGTCCTTACCTAAAGTGTTTAAGTTTGGAGTTCAAACTTCAAATAAGTCAAAGCAATTCCAATTTTTTTCCTAACAAGTAGATCCTTCTGCTGGATGGCATCATATGCCCTGTGATAATAAGTTTTGGCTATTTAGCCTGCATCCACATGGCTTTATAATTTGATATCTTTGATAATCTTAGATTTTATTTTTTTGATATTGTGAATAGTGTACAATTTTTAACTAATCAACGAAAATCTTTTCTTTCCTTCCATTTGTTTTCTTGTTAAGTTTTTAAAATTTTCTATGCTTTCTTCAAATGATTTATAGCTGAATATATAGATGGCAGAAAGATTTATTGTCCGAACATGGTTAGACTCTATGATCTGACCTTATCATAGGGGTCATCTTGGAACCAGTTTGAGGTTACAATGAACTATCTGAATGTTTTTACCCATAGGCATAATTGTTCAGTATTCAACCTTTGGTTATTTTGCTGATGTCTCTACGTCCTATTCATCATCAGGTAAGAAAATTCATTTAACAATAAAACTTTTATAACAAATACTGTAACAGGATATGTTAAACTTTTATGTAGGTACACAGTCAACTGGTGTCTCTATTTAAAACCTCAATAGAAATGTCCAGGGTAGCATCCGACATCACAACTGGTAGTCACTTGACTGGGAGCCTGGGGGGGCAGTTTAAAGTTTAAACACAACATATGTGGATCTTGATATAGGAGTAGAAATAAGTTGATTAATATCAAACTTGCTAGAGGGACTAGGATAAGAAACACTTGGACTCTGGAGTGTTGACTTCCATGGGCTGTTCTGCCATAATGGTCCCTGGATTTAAGGTTGTCTTCTGCCTAATGAATTGAGCCTCATTTTCCCCATCCTCTTTGCTCCATCTCTTTTGTGTTTGAAGACTTCATCTCCTACTCTTGCAATTTATTTTGTCTTCCTGTCTGCCTATTTTGGAATCTCTTCTCTTAAAATGCTAATTCTTATTTGTCTATTTTAGTCAACAACTACTACTTGCTCTGGACACGCTTTATTTTGCACAACAGAGTTATTTTGTTAATAATTTCAGCAAAAATCTATAAATATAGATTATAAGTGTAATGGTATTTTGACTAGAAGTACGTTGACACTTTTATTAATAGGGTATTTTATTTCTCTTGATAGACAGTTCAAATTTAGCCTTTGGCCTGTTTGATAGTAAGTTCTCCACCTTGAATGGTGGTGTGGTAATTAACACTTTTTACTTGCAATTAATGTCCGTTTATATGCTTTCATTAAGAGTTGTTGGATGAAAATTTTATATCTTCTTGCATTTTGGTGTGAGCTGTTCACCAAACCATCTTTTTGCCAATGCTTAGTGTGTTATTTGGCAATTTGTATGTTAACTTCCTCACTATCCTTCCAAGATCTCTTACCATTTTGTTTTTTGGCATTGGCTTATGTAATATAGTGCATTCGAGATTTTAGATTTCTTGATGTCTTCCATGTTTTTTGCCATGTCTTCCATGATTTCTTGATTTGAGATCTCTTACATTTATTCAGATTTAAATTAATCCACTGTACATACTACTATTATTATCCATAGAGGTGTTGGAAAATCCCCATACAAGGTTGCTGCATTCAAATAACTCACGTGTTTCCTATTTATATAACATGATTGCATTGGTTTTCTTTATCTTCCTCTGTGTTCGTGTAGAATGTTTGTATTTTAACTTTACTATTTGGTTGAAGACATGCCATTGTTTTCTATGATGAATTAGGCAATGCTTCTGCATTCTGGTATAACCTTTTAGGATGTGCTCCTACTGGCAATCTAATGTAATGTCCCCTTCTCGAGCATGACTTTTTATGTTGACCGTTGGCCTATTCTGGAGACCTGTAGGCTTCTCGGTGGTGAAATTAGGGTTTCATGGTTGGAGGTTTCTATTGCTCGCGGATTGGTGATTGAATTGCGGATTCCATAAGGTTTTGAGCCTTCTTAGTGATGTGATTTTCGCCGGCATTGGCCACTACGGTGAATTTACTTTATTTTTAGTAAATTCTGTTCACAGCGATGGTCTGTTAACCCGACCGGTTGGCTCTCATCTTCCCAGTCAGATCGGTTGTTGGATAATCTTGACCTTGGGAAGAGCAAATTTTGATGTGAGACTTGTCGGTTGATTTAGATGTTATATTTAAAGTTATATTCTCATGAAACAACTTTAAGTTGTTCTTAAAAGGGGGACTTGGAAGGGGTGGCGCTTCATGCAGATGATTTAATACTTTCTTAAGGTCAAATACAAGGCTTGAAAAGTGGACGCCTATCTTATAGTGGAGATTATTTTAAATTAAAAGTCAAATTGCCTTGAAGAAAAAGGGACGCCATCTTTGGAGGGAAAAGGAGTTATTTCAAATTTGAAAAGTTAGGGTTTCTAGAAGCTTCTGGAGAGTCTTCACAAGTTTATAAAAGGAGGTTTTGCTCTTCATTTGGATTATCTGATATCTTGAGTAATGTTATGTTGCCGAAATGGTGTTGGACTGCTTCGAGGAATGAATGCCTCCTAGCTTGGCTCAACTTCGTGCTTGTGAGATAGCACCTAGTGGAGAGGTTTGCTTGCTTTTGAGTGATTTTGTAGTGAGTTTGCTTATAGCTGTTGTTTATGCATTGTAATCCATATATTTGCAAAATAATCAAAAAAATCTGGAGTTGCTGGTTTGTGTTGCAGATTTGGTTTTTAGCTCATAAGTCATTGTGTGATTTTCTTTTGGTTCTGGGTAGTTTACCCATGCATTTGCTAGGTAAGGGCGCCCCTTTCAGAGAAGTTTGGGAATTTAATTTAAAGTCTATAATTTATTAAGGCAAAATCGCCCCTCCTTGCACCGTACCCTTTTGAGTGTCATTGGAATTCGTGAAGAAAATAAATAACAGCATTTAGGTTCTGTTTTATGTTTCCATCTTGGGCGCCTTCATCATAGGAGTAATTTGCATCATGCAATTCGGGTGAGTAGTGAGTGAGTTGTGAGCATCATAGTTTACATAATCGCCGATTAATCTCCGAGTGGACGATTAATCGCCAGATTTCAGGCAAAACGATTATTTTCTGCCTTTACTCGCCAAATGCTACAGTGCTTTCGTTTCATGCGTTTTTTTCTGCGTTTCTTCTACTTTAACCCTCGATTTTACCTTCGTTTTTGGCGTGATTTGAAGCTTCTATTTCCGCGCACTGGTTGCTATGGGCATCGCGATTTGCAGCAACGCACCTGTTTTTCTCACGTTTTGGAAGAGTCTCTTCATGAAACCCTCAAATTTGCATATGACACTCTAAATTTTCAGACACCCACGAATTTCCACTGTGTCCTTGCACGATTGTGACTGCAATCGGCATCACAAATTGCAAGAATAGCTCGCGGCATCGCATGAGTTACATGATATAAGTTTAAAATTTTTATAAAGTCTATAAATTATAAAATTTCTAATACTATATAAAATTTGTATAGTTTAAATATATTATAGATATATTTATTATTATGTATTCTATTTTAAATTTATATATTATAAAATCTTAAAATATTATAAATATTTTATAATATTATATTATAAAATATTTTAATATATATACTATACAATCATAGATTATATTTATTATTATATATTATATTTTATACATTATAGAACTTTAAAATATTATAAATATTTTGTATATTATTAAAATTTTAAATATTATAAAATATTTTAATATATAGTATATATAGTATATACTATAAGTATAGATTATCATTATGAAATATGAATATATTGATATATATAAGAATAAAAATATAGTTAGTTTATTATATATTAAGTTATATATTATATTTTAATACCTTTTAAGTTGCCGAGTATTGCCGAGTATTTGCCGAGTATTTTCCGAGTATTTGCCGAGTCAAAAATTTTGGGCTTGCCGAGTACTCTCCGAATCCGAGTATGTAAACTATGGTGAGCATTTCTTTGAGTTTCTATACTGCTGGTTATCAGTTTCAGTCATTGTTCTGTCATAACAGCTTGCATAGAATCCATCATTTGAGTTAGGTTTTGAAAGGAGAGTCATTGAGAGCATTAAGGATAGCATTA